>CM077928.1:960000-1257500 GCA_039797435.1 Crotalus adamanteus
AGGTAGGTAGGTAGATAGATAGAGATAGGTAGGTAGGTAGATTGATAGATACAGATAGGTAGGTAGGTAGATAGATACAGATAGATAGGTAGGTAGATAGATAGATAGAGATAGGTAGGTAGGTAGATAGATAGATAGACATAGGTAGGTAGGTAGATTGATAGATTCAGATAGGTAGGTAGGTAGATAGATAGATACAGATAGGTAGGTAGATAGATAGATAGATAGATAGATAGAGATAGGTAGGTAGGTAGATAGATAAATACAGATAGGTAGGTAGGTAGATAGATACAGATAGATAGGTAGGTAGATAGATAGATAGAGATAGGTAGGTAGGTAGATAGATAGATAGACATAGGTAGGTAGGTAGATTGATAGATACAGATAGGTAGGTAGGTAGATAGATAGATACAGGTAGGTAGGTAGATAGATAATACAGATAGGTAGGTAGGTAGATAGATAGATAGAGATAGGTAGGTAGATTGATAGAGACAGATAGGTAGGTAGGTAGATATATAGATAGAGATAGGTAGGTAGGTAGATTGATAGATACAGATAGGTAGGTAGGTAGATTGATAGATACAGATAGGTAGGTAGGTAGATAGATAGATACAGATAGGTAGGTAGGTAGATAGATAAATACAGATAGGTAGGTAGGTAGGTAGGTAGATAGATAGATAGAGATAGGTAGGTAGATTGATAGAGACAGATAGGTAGGTAGGTAGATATATAGATAGAGATAGGTAGGTAGGTAGATTGATAGATACAGATAGGTAGGTAGGTAGATAGATAGATAGAGATAGGTAGGTAGGTAGATAGATAGAGATAGGTAGGCAGGTAGATAGATAGATAGAGATAAGTAGGTAGGTAGATTGATAGATACAGATAGGTAGGTAGGTAGATAGATAGATAGAGATAGGTAGGTAGGTAGATAGATAGATAGAGATAGGTAGGTAGGTAGATAGATAGAGTTAGGTAGGTAGGTAGGGAGATAGATAGCTACAGGTAGGTATGTAGGTAGATAGATAGATACAGATAGGTAGGTAGGTAGATAGATAGATACAGATATGTAGGTAAGTAGATAGATAGATAGAGATAGGTAGGTAGGTAGGTAGATAGATACAGATAGGTAGGTAGGTAGATAGATAGATAGAGATAGGTAGGTAGGTAGATTGATAGATACAGGTAGGTAGGTAGGTAGGTAGGTAGATAGATAGATACAGATAGGTAGGTAGGTAGATAGATAGATACAGATATGTAGGTAGGTAGATAGATAGATAGAGATAGGTAGGTAGGTAGGTAGATAGATAGAGATAGGTAGATAGGTAGGTAGGTAGAGATAGTTAGGTAGGTAGATAGAAAGAGATAGTTAGGTAGGTAGGTAGATAGATACAGATAGGTAGGTAGGTAGATAGATAGATAGAGATAGGTAGGTAGGTAGATTGATAGATACAGATAGGTAGGTAGGTAGATACATAGAGATAGGTAGGTAGGTAGATAGATAGATAGAGATAGGTAGGTAGGTAGATAGATAGATAGAGATAGGTAGGTAGGTAGATTGATAGATACAGATAGGTAGGTAGGTAGATAGATAGATACAGATAGATAGGTAGGTAGATAGATAGATAGAGATAGGTAGGTAGGTAGATAGATAGATAGACATAGGTAGGTAGGTAGATTGATAGATACAGATAGGTAGGTAGGTAGATAGATAGATACAGATAGGTAGGTAGGTAGATAGAGAGATAGAGATAGGTAGGTAGGTAGATTGATAGATACAGATAGGTAGGTAGGTAGATAGATAGCTATAGATAGGTAGGTAGGTAGGTAGATAGATAGATACAGATATGTAGGTAGGTAGATAGATAGATAGAGATAGGTAGGTAGGTAGGTAGATAGATAGAGATAGGTAGGTAGGTAGGTAGGTAGAGATAGTTAGGTAGGTAGGTAGATAGAAAGAGATAGTTAGGTAGGTAGGTAGATAGATACAGATAGGTAGGTAGGTAGATAGATAGATAGAGATAGGTAGGTAGGTAGATTGATAGATACAGATAGGTAGGTAGGTAGGTAGATACATAGAGATAGGTAGGTAGGTAGATAGATAGATAGAGATAGGTAGGTAGGTAGATAGATAGAGATAGGTAGGTAGGTAGGTAGGTAGAGATAGTTAGGTAGGTAGGTAGATAGAAAGAGATAGTTAGGTAGGTAGGTAGATAGATACAGATAGGTAGGTAGGTAGATAGATAGATAGAGATAGGTAGGTAGGTAGATTGATAGATAGAGATAGGTAGGTAGGTAGGTAGGTAGATACATAGAGATAGGTAGGTAGGTAGATAGATAGATAGAGATAGGTAGGTAGGTAGATAGATAGATAGAGATAGGTAGGTAGGTAGATTGATAGATACAGATAGGTAGGTAGGTAGATAGATAGATACAGATAGATAGGTAGGTAGATAGATAGATGGAGATAGGTAGGTAGGTAGATAGATAGATAGATAGACATAGGTAGGTAGGTAGATTGATAGATACAGATAGGTAGGTAAGTAGATAGATAGATACAGATAGGTAGGTAGGTAGATAGATAGATAGAGATAGGTAGGTAGGTAGATTGATAGATACAGATAGGTAGGTAGGTAGATAGATAGATACAGATAGGTAGGTAGGTAGGTAGATAGATAGATACAGATATGTAGGTAGGTAGATAGATAGATAGAGATAGGTAGGTAGGTAGGTAGGTAGATTGATAGAGATAGGTAGGTAGGTAGGTAGGTAGAGATAGTTAGGTAGGTAGGTAGATAGAAAGAGATAGTTAGGTAGGTAGGTAGATAGATACAGATAGGTAGGTAGGTAGATAGATAGATAGAGATAGGTAGGTAGGTAGATTGATAGATACAGATAGGTAGGTAGGTAGGTAGATACATAGAGATAGGTAGGTAGGTAGATAGATAGAGATAGGTAGGTAGGTAGATAGATAGAGATAGGTAGGTAGGTAGATTGATAGATACAGATAGGTAGGTAGGTAGATAGATACAGATAGATAGGTAGGTAGATAGATAGATAGAGATAGGTAGGTAGGTAGATAGATAGATAGACATAGGTAGGTAGGTAGATTGATAGATACAGATAGGTAGGTAGGTAGATAGATAGATACAGATAGGTAGGTAGATAGATAGATAGATAGAGATAGGTAGGTAGGTAGATAGATAAATACAGATAGGTAGGTAGGTAGATAGATACAGATAGATAGGTAGGTAGATAGATAGATAGAGATAGGTAGGTAGGTAGATAGATAGATAGACATAGGTAGGTAGGTAGATTGATAGATACAGATAGGTAGGTAGGTAGATAGATAGATACAGATAGGTAGGTAGGTAGATAAATAATACAGATAGGTAGGTAGGTAGATAGATAGATAGAGATAGGTAGGTAGATTGATAGAGACAGATAGGTAGGTAGATATATAGATAGAGATAGGTAGGTAGGTAGATTGATAGATACAGATAGGTAGGTAGGTAGATAGATAGATAGAGATAGGTAGGTAGGTAGATTGATAGATAGAGATAGGTAGGTAGGTAGATAGATAGAGTTAGGTAGGTAGGTAGGGAGATAGATAGCTACAGGTAGGTATGTAGGTAGATAGATAAATACAGATAGGTAGGTAGGTAGATAGATAGATAGAGATAGGTAGGTAGATTGATAGAGACAGATAGGTAGGTAGGTAGATATATAGATAGAGATAGGTAGATAGGTAGATTGATAGATACAGATAGGTAGGTAAGTAGATAGATAGATAGAGATAGGTAGGTAGGTAGGTAGGTAGATAGATAGAGATAGGTAGGTAGGTAGATAGACAGATAGAGATAGGTAGGTAGGTAGATTGATAGATACAGATAGGTAGGTAGGTAGATAGATAGATACAGATAGGTAGGTAGGTAGATAGAGAGATAGAGATAGGTAGGTAGGTAGATTGATAGATACAGATAGGTAGGTAGGTAGATAGATAGATACAGATAGGTAGGTAGGTAGGTAGATAGATAGATACAGATATGTAGGTAGGTAGATAGATAGAGATAGGTAGGTAGGTAGGTAGATAGATAGAGATAGGTAGGTAGGTAGGTAGGTAGAGATAGTTAGGTAGGTAGGTAGATAGAAAGAGATAGTTAGGTAGGTAGGTAGATAGATACAGATAGGTAGGTAGGTAGATAGATAAATAGAGATAGGTAGGTAGGTAGATTGATAGATACAGATAGGTAGGTAGGTAGGTAGATACATAGAGATAGGTAGGTAGGTAGATAGATAGATAGAGATAGGTAGGTAGGTAGATAGATAGAGATAGATAGGTAGGTAGATTGATAGATACAGATAGGTAGGTAGGTAGATAGATAGATACAGATAGATAGGTAGGTAGATAGATAGATAGAGATAGGTAGGTAGGTAGATAGATAGATAGATAGACATAGGTAGGTAGGTAGATTGATAGATACAGATAGGTAGGTAAGTAGATAGATAGATACAGATAGGTAGGTAGGTAGATAGATAGATAGAGATAGGTAGGTAGGTAGATTGATAGATACAGATAGGTAGGTAGGTAGATAGATAGATACAGATAGGTAGGTAGGTAGGTAGATAGATAGATACAGATATGTAGGTAGGTAGATAGATAGATAGAGATAGGTAGGTAGGTAGGTAGATAGATAGAGATAGGTAGGTAGGTAGGTAGGTAGAGATAGTTAGGTAGGTAGGTAGATAGAAAGAGATAGTTAGGTAGGTAGGTAGATAGATACAGATAGGTAGGTAGGTAGATAGATAGATAGAGATAGGTAGGTAGGTAGATTGATAGATACAGATAGGTAGCTAGGTAGGTAGATACATAGAGATAGGTAGGTAGGTAGATAGATAGAGATAGGTAGGTAGGTAGATAGATAGAGATAGGTAGGTAGGTAGATTGATAGATACAGATAGGTAGGTAGGTAGATAGATAGATACAGATAGATAGGTAGGTAGATAGATAGATAGAGATAGGTAGGTAGGTAGATAGATAGATAGACATAGGTAGGTAGGTAGATTGATAGATACAGATAGGTAGGTAGGTAGATAGATAGATACAGATAGGTAGGTAGATAGATAGATAGATAGAGATAGGTAGGTAGGTAGATAGATAGAGATAGGTAGGTAGGTAGATAGATAGATAGATAGAGATAGGTAGGTAGGTAGATTGATAGATACAGATAGGTAGGTAGGTATATAGATAGATAGAGATAGGTAGGTAGGTAGATAGATAGAGTTAGGTAGGTAGGTAGGGAGATAGATAGCTACAGGTAGGTATGTAGGTAGATAGATAAATACAGATAGGTAGGTAGGTAGATAGATAGATAGAGATAGGTAGGTAGATTGATAGAGACAGATAGGTAGGTAGGTAGTTATATAGATAGAGATAGGTAGATAGGTAGATTGATAGATACAGATAGGTAGGTAAGTAGATAGATAGAGATAGGTAGGTAGGTAGGTAGATAGATAGAGATAGGTAGGTAGGTAGATAGATAGATAGAGATAGGTAGGTAGGTAGATTGATAGATACAGATAGGTAGGTAGGTAGATAGATAGATAGAGATAGGTAGGTAGGTAGATAGATAGATAGAGATAGGTAGGTAGGTAGATTGATTGATACAGATATGTAGGTAGGTAGATTGATAGATAGAGATAGGTAGGTAGGTAGATAGATAGATAGAGACAGGTAGGTAGGTAGGTAGATAGATAGAGATAGGTAGGTAGGTAGATTGATAGATACAGATAGGTAGGTAGGTAGATTGATAGATAGAGATAGGTAGGTAGGTAGATAGATAGAGTTAGGTAGGTAGGTAGGGAGATAGATAGCTACAGGTAGGTATGTAGGTAGATAGATAAATACAGATAGGTATGTAGGTAGATAGATAGATAGAGATAGGTAGGTAGATTGATAGAGACAGATAGGTAGGTACGTAGATATATAGATAGAGATAGGTAGATAGGTAGATTGATAGGTACAGATAGGTAGGTAGGTAGATAGATAGATACAGATAGATAGGTAGGTAGATAGATAGATAGAGATAGGTAGGTAGGTAGATAGATAGATAGACATAGGTAGGTAGGTAGATTGATAGATACAGATAGGTAGGTAGGTAGATAGATAGATACAGATAGGTAGGTAGATAGATAGATAGGTAGATAGAGATAGGTAGGTAGGTAGATAGATAGAGATAGGTAGGTAGGTAGATAGATAGATAGATAGAGATAGGTAGGTAGATAGATTGATAGATACAGATAGGTAGGTAGGTATATAGATAGATAGAGATAGGTAGGTAGGTAGATAGATAGAGTTAGGTAGGTAGGTAGGGAGATAGATAGCTACAGGTAGGTATGTAGGTAGATAGATAAATACAGATAGGTAGGTAGGTAGATAGATAGATACAGATAGGTAGGTAGGTAGATAGATAATACAGATAGGTAGGTAGGTAGATAGATAGATAGAGATAGGTAGGTAGGTAGGTAGATAGATAGAGATAGGTAGGTAGGTAGATAGATAGATAGAGATAGGTAGGTAGGTAGATTGATAGATACAGATAGGTAGGTAGGTAGATAGATAGATACAGATAGATAGATAGGTAGATAGATAGATACAGATAGGTAGGTAGGTAGATAAATAGATAGACATAGGTAGGTAGGTAGATTGATAGATACAGATAGGTAGGTAGGTAGATAGATAGATACAGATAGGTAGGTAGGTAGATAGAGAGATAGAGATAGGTAGGTAGGTAGATTGATAGATACAGATAAGTAGGTAGGTAGATAGATAGATACAGATAGGTAGGTAGGTAGGTAGATAGATAGATACAGATATGTAGGTAGGTAGATAGATAGATAGAGATAGGTAGGTAGGTAGATAGATAGAGATAGGTAGGTAGGTAGGTAGGTAGGTAGAGATAGTTAGGTAGGTAGGTAGATAGAAAGAGATACTTAGGTATGTAGGTAGATAGATACAGATAGGTAGGTAGGTAGATAGATAGATAGAGATAGGTAGGTAGGTAGATTGATAGATACAGATAGGTAGGTAGGTAGGTAGATACATAGAGATAGGTAGGTAGGTAGATAGATAGATAGAGATAGGTAGGTAGGTAGATAGATAGAGATAGGTAGGTAGGTAGGTAGGTAAAGATAGTTAGGTAGGTAGGTAGATAGAAAGAGATAGTTAGGTAGGTAGGTAGATAGATACAGATAGGTAGGTAGGTAGATAGATAGATAGAGATAGGTAGGTAGGTAGATTGATAGATACAGATAGGTAGGTAGGTAGATAGATGGAGATAGGTAGGCAGATAGATAGATAGATAGATAGAGATAGGTAGGTAGGTAGATTGATAGATACAGATAGGTAGGTAGGTAGATAGATAGATACAGATAGGTAGGTAGGTAGATAGATAAATACAGATAGGTAGGTAGGTAGATAGATAGATAGAGATAGGTTGGTAGATTGATAGAGACAGATAGGTAGGTAGGTAGATATATTGATAGAGATAGGTAGGTAGGTAGATAGATAGATAGAGATAGGTAGGTAGGTAGATTGATAGATAGAGATAGGTAGGCAGGTAGATAGATAGATAGCGATAAGTAGGTAGGTAGATTGATAGATACAGATAGGTAGGTAGGTAGATAGATAGAGATAGGTAGGTAGGTAGATAGATAGATAGAGATAGGTAGGTAGGTAGATAGATAGAGTTAGGTAGGTAGGTAGGGAGATAGATAGCTACAGGTAGGTATGTAGGTAGATAGATAGAAACAGATAGGTAGGTAGGTAGATAGATAGATACAGATATGTAGGTAAGTAGATAGATAGATAGAGATAGGTAGGTAGGTAGGTAGATAGATACAGATAGGTAGGTAGGTAGATAGATAGATAGAGATAGGTAGGTAGGTAGATTGATAGATACAGGTAGGTAGGTAGGTAGGTAGATAGATAGATACAGATAGGTAGGTAGGTAGGTAGATAGATAGATACAGATATGTAGGTAGGTAGATAGATAGATACAGATAGGTAGGTAGGTAGGTAGATAGATAGAGATAGGTAGATAGGTAGGTAGGTAGAGATAGTTAGGTAGGTAGAAACAAAGAGATAGTTAGGTAGGTAGGTAGATAGATACAGATAGGTAGGTAGGTAGATAGATAGATAGAGATAGGTAGGTAGGTAGATTGATAGATACAGATAGGTAGGTAGGTAGGTAGATACATAGAGATAGGTAGGTAGGTAGATAGATAGATAGAGATAGGTAGGTAGGTAGATAGGTAGATAGAGATAGGTAGGTAGGTAGATTGATAGATACAGATAGGTAGGTAGGTAGATAGATACAGATAGATAGGTAGGTAGATAGATAGATAGAGATAGGTAGGTAGGTAGATAGATAGATAGACATAGGTAGGTAGGTAGATTGATAGATACAGATAGGTAGGTAGGTAGATAGATAGATACAGATAGGTAGGTAGGTAGATAGAGAGATAGAGATAGGTAGGTAGGTAGATTGATAGATACAGATAGGTAGGTAGGTAGATAGATAGATATAGATAGGTAGGTAGGTAGGTAGATAGATACAGATATGTAGGTAGGTAGATAGATAGATAGAGATAGGTAGGTAGGTAGGTAGATAGATAGAGATAGGTAGGTAGGTAGGTAGGTAGAGATAGTTAGATAGGTAGAAACAAAGAGATAGTTAGGTAGGTAGGTAGATAGATACAGATAGGTAGGTAGGTAGATAGATAGATAGAGATAGGTAGGTCGGTAGATTGATAGATACAGATAGGTAGGTAGGTAGGTAGATACATAGAGATAGGTAGGTAGGTAGATAGATAGATAGAGATAGGTAGGTAGGTAGATAGATAGATAGAGATAGGTAGGTAGGTAGATTGATAGATACAGATAGGTAGGTAGGTAGGTAGATAGATAGATACAGATAGATAGGTAGGTAGATAGATAGATAGAGATAGGTAGGTAGGTAGATAGATAGATAGACATAGGTAGGTAGGTAGATTGATAGATACAGATAGGTAGGTAGGTAGATAGATAGATACAGATAGGTAGGTAGGTAGATAGAGAGATAGAGATAGGTAGGTAGGTAGATTGATAGATACAGATAGGTAGGTAGGTAGATAGATAGATATAGATAGGTAGGTAGGTAGATAGATAGATACAGATAGGTAGGTAGGTAGATAGATAAATACAGATAGGTAGGTAGGTAGATAGATAGATAGAGATAGGTAGGTAGATTGATAGAGACAGATAGGTAGGTAGGTAGATATATTGATAGAGATAGGTAGGTAGGTAGATAGATAGATAGAGATAGGTAGGTAGGTAGATTGATAGATAGAGATAGGTAGGCATGTAGATAGATAGATAGCGATAAGTAGGTAGGTAGATTGATAGATACAGATAGGTAGGTAGGTAGATAGATAGAGAGAGATAGGTAGGTAGGTAGATAGATAGATAGAGATAGGTAGGTAGGTAGATAGATAGAGTTAGGTAGGTAGGTAGGGAGATAGATAGCTACAGGTAGGTATGTAGGTAGATAGATAGAAACAGATAGGTAGGTAGGTAGATAGATAGATACAGATATGTAGGTAAGTAGATAGATAGATAGAGATAGGTAGGTAGGTAGGTAGATAGATACAGATAGGTAGGTAGGTAGATAGGTAGAAACAAAGAGATAGTTAGGTAGGTAGATTGATAGATACAGGTAGGTAGGTAGGTAGGTAGATAGATAGATACAGATAGGTAGGTAGGTAGATAGATAGATACAGATATGTAGGTAGGTAGATAGATAGATAGAGATAGGTAGGTAGGTAGATAGATAGATAGAGATAGGTAGGTAGGTAGGTAGATAGATAGATAGAGATAGGTAGGTAGGTAGATTGATAGATACAGATAGGTAGGTAGGTAGATAGATAGATACAGATAGATAGGTAGGTAGATAGATAGATAGAGATAGGTAGGTAGGTAGATAGATAGATAGACATAGGTAGGTAGGTAGATTGATAGATACAGATAGGTAGGTAGGTAGATAGATAGATACAGATAGGTAGGTAGGTAGATAGAGAGATAGAGATAGGTAGGTAGGTAGATTGATAGATACAGATAGGTAGGTAGGTAGATAGATAGATATAGATAGGTAGGTAGGTAGGTAGATAGATACAGATATGTAGGTAGGTAGATAGATAGATAGAGATAGGTAGGTAGGTAGGTAGATAGATAGAGATAGGTAGGTAGGTAGGTAGGTAGAGATAGTTAGGTAGGTAGGTAGATAGAAAGAGATAGTTAGGTAGGTAGGTAGATAGATACAGATAGGTAGGTAGGTAGATAGATAGATAGAGATAGGTAGGTAGGTAGATTGATAGATACAGATAGGTAGGTAGGTAGGTAGATACATAGAGATAGGTAGGTAGGTAGATAGATAGATAGAGATAGGTAGGTAGGTAGATAGATAGAGATAGGTAGGTAGGTAGGTAGGTAGGTAGAGATAGTTAGGTAGGTAGGTAGATAGAAAGAGATAGTTAGGTAGGTAGGTAGATAGATACAGATAGGTAGGTAGGTAGATAGATAGATAGAGATAGGTAGGTAGGTAGATTGATAGATACAGATAGGTAGGTAGGTAGGTAGGTAGGTAGGTAGATACATAGAGATAGGTAGGTAGGTAGATAGATAGATAGAGATAGGTAGGTAGGTAGATAGATAGATAGAGATAGGTAGGTAGGTAGATTGATAGATACAGATAGGTAGGTAGGTAGGTAGATACATAGAGATAGGTAGGTAGGTAGATAGATAGATAGAGATAGGTAGGTAGGTAGATAGATAGAGATAGGTAGGTAGGTAGGTAGGTAGAGATAGTTAGGTAGGTAGGTAGATAGAAAGAGATAGTTAGGTAGGTAGGTAGATAGATACAGATAGGTAGGTAGGTAGATAGATAGATAGAGATAGGTAGGTAGGTAGATTGATAGATACAGATAGGTAGGTAGGTAGGTAGGTAGATACATAGAGATAGGTAGGTAGGTAGATAGATAGATAGAGATAGGTAGGTAGGTAGATAGATAGATAGAGATAGGTAGGTAGGTAGATTGATAGATACAGATAGGTAGGTAGGTAGGTAGATACATAGAGATAGGTAGGTAGGTAGATAGATAGATAGAGATAGGTAGGTAGGTAGATAGATAGAGATAGGTAGGTATGTAGGTAGGTAGAGATAGTTAGGTAGGTAGGTAGATAGAAAGAGATAGTTAGGTAGGTAG
This sequence comes from Crotalus adamanteus, assembly GCA_039797435.1. NCBI lineage: Eukaryota > Metazoa > Chordata > Lepidosauria > Squamata > Viperidae > Crotalus > Crotalus adamanteus. Next base: position 971,302 of record CM077928.1, read on the forward strand.
GTAGATAGATACAGATAGGTAGGTAGGTAGATAGATAGATAGAGATAGGTAGGTAGGTACATTGATAGATACAGATAGGTAGGTAGGTAGGTAGGTAGGTAGATACATAGAGATAGGTAGGTAGGTAGATAGATAGATAGAGATAGGTAGGTAGGTAGATAGATAGATAGAGATAGGTAGGTAGGTAGATTGATAGATACAGATAGGTAGGTAAGTAGATAGATAGATACAGATAGGTAGGTAGATAGATAGATAGATAGAGATAGGTAGGTAGGTAGATAGATAAATACAGATAGGTATGTAGGTAGATAGATACAGATAGATAGGTAGGTAGATAGATAGATAGATAGAGATAGGTAGGTAGGTAGATAGATAGATAGACATAGGTAAGTAGGTAGATTGATAGATACAGATAGGTAGGTAGGTAGATAGATAGATACAGATAGGTAGGTAGGTAGGTAGATAGATACAGATAGGTAGGTAGGTAGATAGATAGATAGAGATAGGTAGGTAGGTACATTGATAGATACAGATAGGTAGGTAGGTAGGTAGGTAGGTAGATACATAGAGATAGGTAGGTAGGTAGATAGATAGATAGAGATAGGTAGGTAGGTAGATAGATAGATAGAGATAGGTAGGTAGGTAGATTGATAGATACAGATAGGTAGGTAAGTAGATAGATAGATACAGATAGGTAGGTAGATAGATAGATAGATAGAGATAGGTAGGTAGGTAGATAGATAAATACAGATAGGTATGTAGGTAGATAGATACAGATAGATAGGTAGATAGGTAGATAGATAGATAGAGATAGGTAGGTAGGTATATAGATAGATAGAGATATGTAGTTAGGTAGATTGATAGATACAGATAGGTAGGTAGGTAGGTAGATACATAGAGATAGGTAGGTAGGTAGATAGATAGATAGAGATAGGTAGGTAGGTAGATTGATAGATACAGATAGGTAGGTAGGTAGATAGATAGATACAGATAGATAGGTAGGTAGATAGATAGATAGAGATAGGTAGGTAGGTAGATAGATAGATAGATATAGGTAGGTAGGTAGATTGATAGATACAGATAGGTAGGTAGGTAGATAGATAGATACAGATAGGTAGGTAGATAGATAGATAGATAGAGATAGGTAGGTAGATAGATAGATAAATACAGATAGGTAGGTAGGTAGATAGATGGAGATAGGTAGGTAGATAGATAGATAGATAGATAGATAGATAGAGATAGGTAGGTAGGTAGATTGATAGATACAGATAGGTAGGTAGGTAGATAGATAGATACAGATAAGTAGGTAGGTAGATAGATAAATACAGATAGGTAGGTAGGTAGATAGATAGATAGAGATAGGTAGGTAGATTGATAGAGACAGATAGGTAGGTAGGTAGATATATAGATAGAGATAGGTAGGTAGGTAGATAGATAGATAGAGATAGGTACGTAGGTAGATTGATAGATAGAGATAGGTAGGCAGGTAGATAGATAGATAGCGATAAGTAAGTAGGTAGATAGATAGATACAGATAGGTAGGTAGGTAGATAGATAGATACAGATATGTAGGTAAGTAGATAGATAGATAGAGATAGGTAGGTAGGTAGATAGATACAGATAGGTAGGTAGGTAGATAGATAGATAGAGATAGGTAGGTAGGTAGATTGATAGATACAGGTAGGTAGGTAGGTAGGTAGATAGATAGATACAGATAGGTAGGTAGGTAGGTAGGTAGGTAGATAGATAGATACAGATATGTAGGTAGGTAGATAGATAGATAGAGATAGGTAGGTAGGTAGGTAGATAGATAGAGATAGGTAGATAGGTAGGTAGGTAGAGATAGTTAGGTAGGTAGATAGAAAGAGATAGTTAGGTAGGTAGGTAGATAGATACAGATAGGTAGGTAGGTAGATAGATAGATAGAGATAGGTAGGTAGGTAGATTGATAGATACAGGTAGGTAGGTAGGTAGGTAGATAGATAGATACAGATAGGTAGGTAGGTAGGTAGATAGATAGATACAGATATGTAGGTAGGTAGATAGATAGATAGAGATAGGTAGGTAGGTAGGTAGATAGATAGAGATAGGTAGATAGGTAGGTAGGTAGAGATAGTTAGGTAGGTAGAAACAAAGAGATAGTTAGGTAGGTAGGTAGATAGATACAGATAGGTAGGTAGGTAGATAGATAGATAGAGATAGGTAGGTAGGTAGATTGATAGATACAGATAGGTAGGTAGGTAGGTAGATACATAGAGATAGGTAGGTAGGTAGATAGATAGATAGAGATAGGTAGGTAGGTAGGTAGATAGATAGATAGAGATAGGTAGGTAGGTAGATTGATAGATACAGATAGGTAGGTAGGTAGATAGATAGATACAGATAGATAGGTAGGTAGATAGATAGATAGAGATAGGTAGGTAGGTAGATAGATAGATAGACATAGGTAGGTAGGTAGATTGATAGATACAGATAGGTAGGTAGGTAGATAGAGAGATACAGATAGGTAGGTAGGTAGATAGAGAGATAGAGATAGGTAGGTAGGTAGATTGATAGATACAGATAGGTAGGTAGGTAGATAGATAGATATAGATAGGTAGGTAGGTAGGTAGGTAGGTAGAGATAGTTAGGTAGGTAGGTAGATAGAAAGAGATAGTTAGGTAGGTAGGTAGATAGATACAGATAGGTAGGTAGGTAGATAGATAGATAGAGATAGGTAGGTAGGTAGATTGATAGATACAGATAGGTAGGTAGGTAGGTAGATACATAGAGATAGGTAGGTAGGTAGATAGATAGATAGAGATAGGTAGGTAGGTAGATAGATAGAGATAGGTAGGTAGGTAGGTAGGTAGAGATAGTTAGGTAGGTAGGTAGATAGAAAGAGATAGTTAGGTAGGTAGGTAGATAGATACAGATAGGTAGGTAGGTAGATAGATAGATAGAGATAGGTAGGTAGGTAGATTGATAGATACAGATAGGTAGGTAGGTAGGTAGGTAGGTAGGTAGATACATAGAGATAGGTAGGTAGGTAGATAGATAGATAGAGATAGGTAGGTAGGTAGATAGATAGATAGAGATAGGTAGGTAGGTAGATTGATAGATACAGATAGGTAGGTAGGTAGGTAGATACATAGAGATAGGTAGGTAGGTAGATAGATAGATAGAGATAGGTAGGTAGGTAGATAGATAGAGATAGGTAGGTAGGTAGGTAGGTAGAGGTAGTTAGGTAGGTAGATAGAAAGAGATAGTTAGGTAGGTAGGTAGATAGATACAGATAGGTAGGTAGGTAGATAGATAGATAGAGATAGGTAGGTAGGTAGATTGATAGATACAGATAGGTAGGTAGGTAGGTAGGTAGGTAGATACATAGAGATAGGTAGGTAGGTAGATAGATAGATAGAGATAGGTAGGTAGGTAGATAGATAGATAGAGATAGGTAGGTAGGTAGATTGATAGATACAGATAGGTAGGTAAGTAGATAGATAGATACAGATAGGTAGGTAGATAGATAGATAGATAGAGATAGGTAGGTAGGTAGATAGATAAATACAGATAGGTATGTAGGTAGATAGATACAGATAGATAGGTAGGTAGATAGATAGATAGATAGAGATAGGTAGGTAGGTAGATAGATAGATAGACATAGGTAAGTAGGTAGATTGATAGATACAGATAGGTAGGTAGGTAGATAGATAGATACAGATAGGTAGGTAGGTAGGTAGATAGATAGATACAGATATGTAGGTAGGTAGATAGATAGATAGAGATAGGTAGGTAGGTAGGTAGATAGATAGAGATAGGTAGGTAGGTAGGTAGGTAGAGATAGTTAGGTAGGTAGGTAGGTAGAAAGAGATAGTTAGGTAGGTAGGTAGATAGATACAGATAGGTAGGTAGGTAGATAGATAGAGGTATGTAGGTAGGTAGATTGATAGATACAGATAGGTAGGTAGGTAGGTAGATACATAGAGATAGGTAGGTAGGTAGATAGATAGATAGAGATAGGTAGGTAGGTAGATTGATAGATACAGATAGGTAGGTAGGTAGATAGATAGATACAGATAGATAGGTAGGTAGATAGATAGATAGAGATAGGTAGGTAGGTAGATAGATAGATAGATATAGGTAGGTAGGTAGATTGATAGATACAGATAGGTAGGTAGGTAGATAGATAGATACAGATAGGTAGGTAGATAGATAGATAGATAGAGATAGGTAGGTAGGTAGATAGATAAATACAGATAGGTAGGTAGGTAGATAGATGGAGATAGGTAGGTAGATAGATAGATAGATAGATAGATAGATAGATAGAGATAGGTAGGTAGGTAGATTGATAGATACAGATAGGTAGGTAGGTAGATAGATAGATACAGATAAGTAGGTAGGTAGATAGATAAATACAGATAGGTAGGTAGGTAGATAGATAGATAGAGATAGGTAGGTAGATTGATAGAGACAGATAGGTAGGTAGGTAGATATATAGATAGAGATAGGTAGGTAGGTAGATAGATAGATAGAGATAGGTACGTAGGTAGATTGATAGATAGAGATAGGTAGGCAGGTAGATAGATAGATAGCGATAAGTAAGTAGGTAGATTGATAGATACAGATAGGTAGGTAGGTAGATAGATAGATAGAGATAGGTAGGTAGGTAGATAGATAGATAGAGATAGGTAGGTAGGTAGATAGATAGAGTTAGGTAGGTAGGTAGGGAGATAGATAGCTACAGGTAGGTATGTAGGTAGATAGATAGATACAGATAGGTAGGTAGGTAGATAGATAGATACAGATATGTAGGTAAGTAGATAGATAGATAGAGATAGGTAGGTAGGTAGATAGATACAGATAGGTAGGTAGGTAGATAGATAGATAGAGATAGGTAGGTAGGTAGATTGATAGATACAGGTAGGTAGGTAGGTAGGTAGATAGATAGATACAGATAGGTAGGTAGGTAGGTAGATAGATAGATACAGATATGTAGGTAGGTAGATAGATAGATAGAGATAGGTAGGTAGGTAGGTAGATAGATAGAGATAGGTAGATAGGTAGGTAGGTAGAGATAGTTAGGTAGGTAGATAGAAAGAGATAGTTAGGTAGGTAGGTAGATAGATACAGATAGGTAGGTAGGTAGATAGATAGATAGAGATAGGTAGGTAGGTAGATTGATAGATACAGGTAGGTAGGTAGGTAGGTAGATAGATAGATACAGATAGGTAGGTAGGTAGGTAGATAGATAGATACAGATATGTAGGTAGGTAGATAGATAGATAGAGATAGGTAGGTAGGTAGGTAGATAGATAGAGATAGGTAGATAGGTAGGTAGGTAGAGATAGTTAGGTAGGTAGAAACAAAGAGATAGTTAGGTAGGTAGGTAGATAGATACAGATAGGTAGGTAGGTAGATAGATAGATAGAGATAGGTAGGTAGGTAGATTGATAGATACAGATAGGTAGGTAGGTAGGTAGATACATAGAGATAGGTAGGTAGGTAGATAGATAGATAGAGATAGGTAGGTAGGTAGGTAGATAGATAGATAGAGATAGGTAGGTAGGTAGATTGATAGATACAGATAGGTAGGTAGGTAGATAGATAGATACAGATAGATAGGTAGGTAGATAGATAGATAGAGATAGGTAGGTAGGTAGATAGATAGATAGACATAGGTAGGTAGGTAGATTGATAGATACAGATAGGTAGGTAGTTAGATAGAGAGATACAGATAGGTAGGTAGGTAGATAGAGAGATAGAGATAGGTAGGTAGGTAGATTGATAGATACAGATAGGTAGGTAGGTAGATAGATAGATATAGATAGGTAGGTAGGTAGGTAGGTAGGTAGAGATAGTTAGGTAGGTAGGTAGATAGAAAGAGATAGTTAGGTAGGTAGGTAGATAGATACAGATAGGTAGGTAGGTAGATAGATAGATAGAGATAGGTAGGTAGGTAGATTGATAGATACAGATAGGTAGGTAGGTAGGTAGATACATAGAGATAGGTAGGTAGGTAGATAGATAGATAGAGATAGGTAGGTAGGTAGATAGATAGAGATAGGTAGGTAGGTAGGTAGGTAGAGATAGTTAGGTAGGTAGGTAGATAGAAAGAGATAGTTAGGTAGGTAGGTAGATAGATACAGATAGGTAGGTAGGTAGATAGATAGATAGAGATAGGTAGGTAGGTAGATTGATAGATACAGATAGGTAGGTAGGTAGGTAGGTAGGTAGGTAGATACATAGAGATAGGTAGGTAGGTAGATAGATAGATAGAGATAGGTAGGTAGGTAGATAGATAGATAGAGATAGGTAGGTAGGTAGATTGATAGATACAGATAGGTAGGTAGGTAGGTAGATACATAGAGATAGGTAGGTAGGTAGATAGATAGATAGAGATAGGTAGGTAGGTAGATAGATAGAGATAGGTAGGTAGGTAGGTAGGTAGAGGTAGTTAGGTAGGTAGATAGAAAGAGATAGTTAGGTAGGTAGGTAGATAGATACAGATAGGTAGGTAGGTAGATAGATAGATAGAGATAGGTAGGTAGGTAGATTGATAGATACAGATAGGTAGGTAGGTAGGTAGGTAGATACATAGAGATAGGTAGGTAGGTAGATAGATAGATAGAGATAGGTAGGTAGGTAGATAGATAGATAGAGATAGGTAGGTAGGTAGATTGATAGATACAGATAGGTAGGTAGGTAGGTAGATACATAGAGATAGGTAGGTAGGTAGATAGATAGATAGAGATAGGTAGGTAGGTAGATAGATAGAGATAGGTAGGTAGGTAGGTAGGTAGAGATAGTTAGGTAGGTAGGTAGATAGAAAGAGATAGTTAGGTACGTAGGTAGATAGATACAGATAGGTAGGTAGGTAGATAGATAGATAGAGATAGGTAGGTAGGTACATTGATAGATACAGATAGGTAGGTAGGTAGGTAGGTAGGTAGATACATAGAGATAGGTAGGTAGGTAGATAGATAGATAGAGATAGGTAGGTAGGTAGATAGATAGATAGAGATAGGTAGGTAGGTAGATTGATAGATACAGATAGGTAGGTAAGTAGATAGATAGATACAGATAGGTAGGTAGATAGATAGATAGATAGAGATAGGTAGGTAGGTAGATAGATAAATACAGATAGGTATGTAGGTAGATAGATACAGATAGATAGGTAGGTAGATAGATAGATAGATAGAGATAGGTAGGTAGGTAGATAGATAGATAGACATAGGTAAGTAGGTAGATTGATAGATACAGATAGGTAGGTAGGTAGATAGATAGATACAGATAGGTAGGTAGGTAGGTAGATAGATAGATACAGATATGTAGGTAGGTAGATAGATAGATAGAGATAGGTAGGTAGGTAGATAGATAGAGATAGGTAGGTAGGTAGGTAGGTAGAGATAGTTAGGTAGGTAGGTAGGTAGAAAGAGATAGTTAGGTAGGTAGGTAGATAGATACAGATAGGTAGGTAGGTAGATAGATAGAGATAGGTAGGTAGGTAGATTGATAGATACAGATAGGTAGGTAGGTAGGTAGATACATAGAGATAGGTAGGTAGATAGATAGATAGAGATAGGTAGGTAGGTAGATAGATAGATAGAGATAGGTAGGTAGGTAGATTGATAGATACAGATAGGTAGGTAGGTAGATAGATAGATACAGATAGATAGGTAGGTAGATAGATAGATAGAGATAGGTAGGTAGGTAGATAGATAGATAGACATAGGTAGGTAGGTAGATTGATAGATACAGATAGGTAGGTAGGTAGATAGATAGATACAGATAGGTAGGTAGGTAGATAGAGAGATAGAGATAGGTAGGTAGGTAGATTGATAGATACAGATAGGTAGGTAGGTAGATAGATAGATGAAGATAGGTAGGTAGGTAGGTAGATAGATAGATACAGATATGTAGGTAGGTAGATAGATAGATAGATAGAGATAGGTAGGTAGGTAGGTAGATAGATAGAGATAGGTAGGTAGGTAGGTAGGTAGAGATAGTTAGGTAGGTAGGTAGATAGAAAGAGATAGTTAGGTAGGTAGGTAGATAGATACAGATAGGTAGGTAGGTAGATAGATAGATAGAGATAGGTAGGTAGGTAGATTGATAGATACAGATAGGTAGGTAGGTAGGTAGGTACATAGAGATAGGTAGGTAGGTAGATAGATAGATAGAGATAGGTAGGTAGGTAGATAGATAGAGATAGGTAGGTAGGTAGGTAGGTAGAGATAGTTAGGTAGGTAGGTAGATAGAAAGAGATAGTTAGGTAGGTAGGTAGATAGATACAGATAGGTAGGTAGGTAGATAGATAGATAGAGATAGGTAGGTAGGTAGATTGATAGATACAGATAGGTAGGTAGGTAGGTAGGTAGGTAGATACATAGAGATAGGTAGGTAGGTAGATAGATAGATAGAGATAGGTAGGTAGGTAGATAGATAGATAGAGATAGGTAGGTAGGTAGATTGATAGATACAGATAGGTAGGTAGGTAGGTAGATACATAGAGATAGGTAGGTAGGTAGGTAGGTAGAATAGTTAGGTAGGTAGGTAGATAGAAAGAGATAGTTAGGTAGGTAGGTAGATAGATACAGATAGGTAGGTAGGTAGATAGATAGATAGAGATAGGTAGGTAGGTAGATTGATAGATACAGATAGGTAGGTAGGTAGGTAGATACATAGAGATAGGTAGGTAGGTAGATAGATAGATAGAGATAGGTAGGTAGGTAGATAGATAGATAGAGATAGGTAGGTAGGTAGATTGATAGATACAGATAGGTAGGTAAGTAGATAGATAGATACAGATAGGTAGGTAGGTAGATAGATAGATAGATAGATAGAGATAGGTAGGTAGGTAGATTGATAGATACAGATAGGTAGGTAGGTAGATAGATAGATACAGATAGGTAGGTAGGTAGGTAGATAGATAGATACAGATATGTAGGTAGGTAGATAGATAGATAGAGATAGGTAGGTAGGTAGGTAGGTAGATAGATAGAGATAGGTAGGTAGGTAGGTAGGTAGGTAGAGATAGTTAGGTAGGTAGGTAGATAGAAAGAGATAGTTAGGTAGGTAGGTAGATAGATCCAGATAGGTAGGTAGGTAGATAGATAGATAGAGATAGGTAGGTAGGTAGATTGATAGATACAGATAGGTAGGTAGGTAGGTAGATACATAGAGATAGGTAGGTAGGTAGATAGATAGAGATAGGTAGGTAGGTAGATAGATAGAGATAGGTAGGTAGGTAGATTGATAGATACAGATAGGTAGGTAGGTAGATAGATACAGATAGATAGGTAGGTAGATAGATAGATAGAGATAGGTAGGTAGGTAGATAGATAGATAGACATAGGTAGGTAGGTAGATTGATAGATACAGATAGGTAGGTAGGTAGATAGATAGATACAGATAGGTAGGTAGGTAGATAGATAATACAGATAGGTAGGTAGGTAGATAGATAGATAGAGATAGGTAGGTAGATTGATAGAGACAGATAGGTAGGTAGGTAGATATATAGATAGAGATAGGTAGGTAGGTAGATTGATAGATACAGATAGGTAGGTAGGTAGATAGATAGATAGAGATAGGTAGGTAGGTAGATTGATAGATAGAGATAGGTAGGCAGGTAGATAGATAGATATTGATAAGTAGGTAGGTAGATTGATAGATACAGATAGGTAGGTAGGTAGATAGATAGATAGAGATAGGTAGGTAGGTAGATAGATAGATAGAGATAGGTAGGTAGGTAGATAGATAGAGTTAGGTAGGTAGGTAGGGAGATAGATAGCTACAGGTAGGTATGTAGGTAGATAGATAAATACAGATAGGTAGGTAGGTAGGTAGATAGATAGAGATAGGTAGGTAGGTAGAGAGATAGATAGAGATGGGTAGGTAGGTAGGTAGATAGATAGAGATAGGTAGTAAGGTAGATAGATAGATAGAGATAGATAGGTAGGTAGATTGATAGAGACAGATAGGTAGGTAGGTGGATAGATAGATAGAGATAGGTAGGTAGGTAGATTGATAGATACAGATAGGTAGGTAGGTAGATAGATAGATACATATAGGTAGGTAGGTAGATAGATACAGATATGTAGGTAGGTAGATAGATAGATAGAGATAGGTAGGTAGGTAGGTAGGTAGATAGATAGATAGAGATAGGTAGGTAGGTAGATAGATAGAGATAGATAGGTAGGTAGATTGATGGAGACAGATAGGTAGGTAGGTAAGATAGATACAGATAGGTAGGTAGGTAGATAGATAGATACAGATATGTAGGTAGGTAGATAGATAGATAGAGATAGGTAGGTAGGTAGGTAGATAGATAGAGATAGGTAGGTAGGTAGGTAGATAGATAAAGATAGGTAGGTAGGTAGGTAGATAGATAGAGATAGGTAGGTAGGTAGGTAGATAGATAGAGATAGGTAGGTAGGTAGAGAGATAGATAGAGATAGGTAGGTAGGTAGGTAGATAGATAGAGATAGGTAGGTAGGTAGAAAGATAGATAGAGATAGATAGGTAGGTAGATTGATAGAGACAGATAGGTAGGTAGGTGGATAGATAGATAGAGATAGGTAGGTAGGTAGATTGATAGATACAGATAGGTAGGTAGGTAGATAGATAGATACAGATAGGTAGGTAGGTAGATAGATACAGATAGGTAGGTAGGTAGGTAGATAGATAGAGATAGGTAGGTAGGTAGGTAGGTAGATAGATAGAGATAGATAGGTAGGTAGGTAGGTAGAGATAGATAGGTAGGTTGGTAGATAGATACAGATAGGTAGGTAGGTAGATAGATAGATAGAGATAGGTAGGTAGGTAGATTGATAGATACAGATAGGTAGGTAGGTAGATAGATAGAGATAGGTAGGTAGGTAGAGAGATAGATAGAGATAGGTAGGTAGGTAGATAGATAGAGATAGGTAGGTAGGTAGATAGATAGATAGAGATAGATAGGTAGGTAGATTGATAGAGACAGATAGGTAGGTAGGTGGATAGATAGATAGACATAGGTAGGTAGGTAGATTGATAGATACAGATAGGTAGGTAGGTACATAGATAGATACAGATAGGTAGGTAGGTAGATAGATACAGATATGTAGGTAGGTAGATAGATAGATAGAGATAGGTAGGTAGGTAGGTAGATAGATAGATAGATAGAGATAGGTAGGTAGGTAGATTGATAGATAGATACAGATAGGTGGGTAGGTAGATAGATACAGATAGGTAGGTAGGTAGATAGATAGATACAGATAGGTAGGTAGGTAGGTAGATAGATAGATAGAGATATGTAGGTAGGTAGATAGATAGATAGAGATAGGTAGGTAGGTAGATTGATAGATACAGATAGGTAGGTAGGTAGATAGATAGATACAGATAGTTAGGTAGGTAGATTGATAGATAGAGATAGGTAGGTAGGTAGATAGATAGATAGAGATAGGTAGGTAGGTAGGTAGGTAGATAGATAGAGATAGGTAGGTAGGTAGATAGATAGATAGAGATAGATAGGTAGGTAGATTGATAGAGACAGATAGGTAGGTAGGTAGATAGATAGATAGAGATAGGTAGGTAGGTAGGTAGATTGATAGATACAGATAGGTAGGTAGGTAGATAGATAGATACAGATAGGTAGGTAGGTAGATAGATAGATACAGATAGGTAGGTAGGTAGATAGATAGATAGAGATAGGTAGGTAGGTAGGTAGATAGAGATAGATAGGTAGGTAGATTGATAGAGACAGATAGGTAGGTAGGTAGATAGATAGATAGATAGATAGAGATAGGTAGGTAGGTAGATTGATAGATACAGATAGGTAGGTAGGTAGATAGATAGATACAGATAGGTAGGTAGGTACATAGATACAGATATGTAGGTAGGTAGATAGATAGAGATAGGTACGTAGGTAGATAGATAGAGATAGGTAGGTAGGTAGATTGATAGATACAGATAGGTAGGTAGGTAGATAGATAGATACAGATAGTTAGGTAGGTAGATTGATAGATAGAGATAGGTAGGTAGGTAGATAGATAGATAGAGATAGGTAGGTAGGTAGGTAGATAGATAGAGATAGGTAGGTAGGTAGATTGATAGAGACAGATAGGTAGGTAGGTAGATAGATAGATAGAGATAGGTAGGTAGGTAGGTAGATAGATAGAGATAGATAGGTAGGTAGATTGATAGAGACAGATAGGTAGGTAGGTAGATAGATAGATAGAGATAGGTAGGTATGTAGATATATAGATACAGATAGGTAGGTAGGTAGATAGATAGATACAGATAGGTAGGTAGGTAGATAGATCGATACAGATAGGTAGGTAGGTAGATAGATAGAGATAGGTAGGTAGGTAGATAGATAGAGATAGGTAGGTAGGTAGGTAGATAGATAGAGATCGGTAGGTAGGTAGAGAGATAGATAGAGATAGGTAGGTAGGTAGGTAGATAGATAGAGATAGGTAGGTAGGTAGATAGATAGATAGAGATAGATAGGTAGGTAGATTGATAGAGACAGATAGGTAGGTAGGTAGATAGATAGATAGATAGAGATAGGTAGGTAGGTAGATTGATAGAGACAGATAGGTAGGTAGGTAGATAGATAGATAGATAGAGATAGGTAGGTAGGTAGATTGATAGATACAGATAGGTAGGTAGGTAGATAGATAGATACAGATAGGTAGGTAAGTACATAGATACAGATATGTAGGTAGGTAGATAGATAGATAGAGATAGGTAGGTAGGTAGATAGATAGAGATAGGTAGGTAGGTAGGTAGATAGATAGAGATAGGTAGGTAGGTAGAGAGATAGATAGAGATAGGTAGGTAGGTAGGTAGATAGATAGAGATAGGTAGTAAGGTAGATAGATAGAGATAGAAAGGTAGGTAGATTTATAGAGACAGATAGGTAGGTAGGTGGATAGATAGATAGAGATAGGTAGGTAGGTAGATTGATAGATACAGATAGGTAGGTAGGTAGATAGATAGATACATATAGGTAGGTAGGTAGATAGATACAAATATGTAGGTAGGTAGATAGATAGATAGAGATAGGTAGGTAGGTAGGTAGGTAGATAGATAGATAGAGATAGGTAGGTAGGTAGATAGATAGAGATAGATAGGTAGGTAGATTGATGGAGACAGATAGGTAGGTAGGTAGATAGATAGATACAGATAGGTAGGTAGGTAAGATAGATACAGATAGGTAGGTAGGTAGATAGATAGATACAGATATGTAGGTAGGTAGGTAGATAGATAGAGATAGGTAGGTAGGTAGGTAGATAGATAGAGATAGGTAGGTAGGTAGGTAGATAGATAAAGATAGGTAGGTAGGTAGGTAGGTAGATAGATAGAGATAGGTAGGTAGGTAGATAGATAGAGATAGGTAGGTAGGTAGAGAGATAGATAGAGATAGGTAGGTAGGTAGGTAGATAGATAGAGATAGGTAGGTAGGTAGAAAGATAGATAGAGATAGATAGGTAGGTAGATTGATAGAGACAGATAGGTAGGTAGGTGGATAGATAGATAGAGATAGGTAGGTAGGTAGGTTGATAGATACAGATAGGTAGGTAGGTAGATAGATAGATACAGATAGGTAGGTAGGTAGATAGATACAGATATGTAGGTAGGTAGGTAGATAGATAGAGATAGGTAGGTAGGTAGGTAGGTAGATAGATAGAGATAGATAGGTAGGTAGGTAGGTAGGTAGAGATAGATAGGTAGGTTGGTAGATAGATACAGATAGGTAGGTAGGTAGATAGATAGATAGAGATAGGTAGGTAGGTAGATTGATAGATACAGATAGGTAGGTAGGTAGATAGATAGAGATAGGTAGGTAGGTAGAGAGATAGATAGAGATAGGTAGGTAGGTAGATAGATAGAGATAGGTAGGTAGGTAGATAGATAGATAGAGATAGATAGGTAGGTAGATTGATAGAGACAGATAGGTAGGTAGGTGGATAGATAGATAGAGATAGGTAGGTAGGTAGATTGATAGATACAGATAGGTAGGTAGGTACATAGATAGATACAGATAGGTAGGTAGGTAGATAGATACAGATATGTAGGTAGGTAGATAGATAGATAGAGATAGGTAGGTAGGTAGGTAGATAGATAGATAGATAGAGATAGGTAGGTAGGTAGGTAGGTAGAGATAGTTAGGTAGGTTGGTAGATAGATACAGATAGGTAGGTAGGTAGATAGATAGATAGAGATAGGTAGGTAGGTAGATTGATAGATACAGATAGGTAGGTAGGTAGGTAGATAGATAGAGATATGTAGGTAGGTAGGTAGATAGAGATAGGTAGGTAGGTAGATAGATAGATAGAGAGAGATAGGTAGGTAGGTAGATTGATAGATACAGATAGGTAGGTAGCTAGATAGATAGATACAGATATGTAGATAGGTAGATAGATAGATAGACATAGGTAGGTAGGTAGATTGATAGATACAGATAGGTAGGTAGGTAGATAGATAGATACAGATAGGTAGGTAGGTAGATAAATAGATAGAGATAGGTAGGTAGGTAGATAGATAAATACAGATAGGTAGGTAGGTAGGTAGATAGATAGAGATAGGTAGGTAGGTAGATAAATAGATAGAGATAGGTAGGTAGGTAGATTGATAGATACAGATAGGTAGGTAGATAGGTAGATAGATAGATACAGATAGGTAGGTAGGTAGATTGATAGATAGAGATAGGTAGGTAGGTAGATAGATAGAGATAGGTAGGTAGGTAGGTAGATAGATAGAGATAGGTAGGTATGTAGATAGATAGATAGAGAAAGGTAGGTAGGTAGATAGATAGAGATAGATAGGTAGGTAGATTGATAGAGACAGATAGTTAGGTAGGTAGATAGATAGATAGCGATAGGTAGGTAGGTAGATAGATAGATACAGTTAGGTAGGTAGGTAGGTAGATAGATACAGATAGGTAGGTAGGTAGATAGATAGATAGAGATAGGTAGGTAGATAGATAGATAGAGATAGGTAGGTAGGTAGATAGATAGATAGAGATAGATAGGTAGGTAGATTTATAGAGACAGATAGGTAGGTAGGTAGATAGATAGATAGAGATAGGTAGGTAGGTAGATTGATAGATACAGATAGGTAGGTAGGTAATTAGATAGATACAGATAGATAGGTAGGTAGATTGATAGAGACAGATAGGTAGGTAGGTAGATAGATAGATAGATAGAGATAGGTAGGTAGGTAGATTGATAGATACAGATAGGTAGGTAGGTAGGTAGGTAGATAGATAGATAGATACAGATAGGTAGGTAGGTAGATAGATAGATAGAGATAGGTAGGTAGGTAGATTGATAGATACAGATAGGTAGGTAGGTAGGTAGATTGATAGATAGAGATAGGTAGGTAGGTAGATAGATAGAGACAGGTAGGTAGGTAGGTAGATAGATAGAGATAGGTCGGTAGGTATGTAGATAGAGATAGGTAGGTAGGTAGGTAGATAGATAGAGATAGGTAGGTAGGTAGATAGATAGATAGAGATAGATAGGTAGGTAGATTGATAGAGACAGATAGGTAGGTAGGTAGATAGATAGATAGATAGATAGATAGAGATAGGTAGGTAGGTAGATTGATAGATACAGATAGGTAGGTAGGTAGATAGATAGATACAGATAGGTAGGTAAGTACATAGATACAGATATGTAGGTAGGTAGATAGATAGATAGAGATAGGTAGGTAGGTAGATAGATAGAGATAGGTAGGTAGGTAGGTAGATAGATAGAGATAGGTAGGTAGGTAGATAGATAGAGATAGGTAGGTAGGTAGGTAGATAGATAGAGATAGGTAGTAAGGTAGATAGATAGATAGAGATAGATAGGTAGGTAGATTGATAGAGACAGATAGGTAGGTAGGTGGATAGATAGATAGAGATAGGTAGGTAGGTAGATTGATAGATACAGATAGGTAGGTAGGTAGATAGATAGATACAGATAGGTAGGTAGGTAGATAGATACAGATATGTAGGTAGGTAGATAGATAGATAGAGATAGGTAGGTAGGTAGGTAGTTAGATAGATAGAGATAGGTAGGTAGGTAGGTAGGTAGAGATAGTTAGGTAGGTTGGTAGATAGATACAGATAGGTAGGTAGGTAGATAGATAGATAGAGATAGGTAGGTAGGTAGATTGATAGATACAGATAGGTAGGTAGGTAGGTAGATAGATAGAGATAGGTAGGTAGGTAGGTAGATAGAGATAGGTATGTAGGTAGATAGATAGATAGATAGAGATAGGTAGGTAGGTAGATTGATAGATACAGATAGGTAGGTAGCTAGATAGATAGATACAGATAGGTAGGTAGGTAGATAGATAGATAGATAGACATAGGTAGGTAGGTAGATTGATAGATACAGATAGGTAGGTAGGTAGATAGATAGATACAGATAGGTAGGTAGGTAGATAAATAGATAGAGATAGGTAGGTAGGTAGATAGATAAATACAGATAGGTAGGTAGGTAGGTAGATAGATAGAGATAGGTAGGTAGGTAGATAGATAGATAGAGATAGGTAGGTAGGTAGATCGATAGATACAGATAGGTAGGTAGGTAGGTAGATAGATAGATACAGATAGGTAGGTAGGTAGATTGATAGATAGAGATAGGTAGGTAGGTAGATAGATAGATAGAGATAGGTAGGTAGGTAGGTAGATAGAGATAGGTAGGTATGTAGATAGATAGATAGAGATAGGTAGGTAGGTAGATAGATAGAGATAGATAGGTAGGTAGATTGATAGAGACAGATAGGTAGGTAGGTAGACAGATAGATAGCGATAGGTAGGTAGGTAGATAGGTAGATACAGTTAGGTAGGTAGGTAGGTAGATAGATACAGATAGGTAGGTAGGTAGATAGATAGATAGAGATAGGTAGGTAGGTAGATAGATAGATAGAGATAGGTAGGTAGGTAGATAGATAGATAGAGATAGATAGGTAGGTAGATAGATAGATAGAGATAGGTAGGTAGGTAGGTAGATAGATAGAGATAGGTAGGTAGGTAGATTGATAGAGACAGATAGGTAGGTAGGTAGATAGATAGATAGAGATAGGTAGGTAGGTAGGTAGATAGATAGAGATAGATAGGTAGGTAGATTGATAGAGACAGATAGGTAGGTAGGTAGATAGATAGATAGAGATAGGTAGGTATGTAGATATATAGATACAGATAGGTAGGTAGGTAGATAGATAGATACAGATAGGTAGGTAGGTAGATAGATCGATACAGATAGGTAGGTAGGTAGATAGATAGAGATAGGTAGGTAGGTAGATAGATAGAGATAGGTAGGTAGGTAGGTAGATAGATAGAGATCGGTAGGTAGGTAGAGAGATAGATAGAGATAGGTAGGTAGGTAGGTAGATAGATAGAGATAGGTAGGTAGGTAGATAGATAGATAGAGATAGATAGGTAGGTAGATTGATAGAGACAGATAGGTAGGTAGGTAGATAGATAGATAGATAGAGATAGGTAGGTAGGTAGATTGATAGAGACAGATAGGTAGGTAGGTAGATAGATAGATAGATAGAGATAGGTAGGTAGGTAGATTGATAGATACAGATAGGTAGGTAGGTAGATAGATAGATACAGATAGGTAGGTAAGTACATAGATACAGATATGTAGGTAGGTAGATAGATAGATAGAGATAGGTAGGTAGGTAGATAGATAGAGATAGGTAGGTAGGTAGGTAGATAGATAGAGATAGGTAGGTAGGTAGAGAGATAGATAGAGATAGGTAGGTAGGTAGGTAGATAGATAGAGATAGGTAGTAAGGTAGATAGATAGAGATAGAAAGGTAGGTAGATTTATAGAGACAGATAGGTAGGTAGGTGGATAGATAGATAGAGATAGGTAGGTAGGTAGATTGATAGATACAGATAGGTAGGTAGGTAGATAGATAGATACATATAGGTAGGTAGGTAGATAGATACAAATATGTAGGTAGGTAGATAGATAGATAGAGATAGGTAGGTAGGTAGGTAGGTAGATAGATAGATAGAGATAGGTAGGTAGGTAGATAGATAGAGATAGATAGGTAGGTAGATTGATGGAGACAGATAGGTAGGTAGTTAGATAGATAGATACAGATAGGTAGGTAGGTAAGATAGATACAGATAGGTAGGTAGGTAGATAGATAGATACAGATATGTAGGTAGGTAGGTAGATAGATAGAGATAGGTAGGTAGGTAGGTAGATAGATAGAGATAGGTAGGTAGGTAGGTAGATAGATAAAGATAGGTAGGTAGGTAGGTAGGTAGATAGATAGAGATAGGTAGGTAGGTAGATAGATAGAGATAGGTAGGTAGGTAGAGAGATAGATAGAGATAGGTAGGTAGGTAGGTAGATAGATAGAGATAGGTAGGTAGGTAGAAAGATAGATAGAGATAGATAGGTAGGTAGATTGATAGAGACAGATAGGTAGGTAGGTGGATAGATAGATAGAGATAGGTAGGTAGGTAGGTTGATAGATACAGATAGGTAGGTAGGTAGATAGATAGATACAGATAGGTAGGTAGGTAGATAGATACAGATATGTAGGTAGGTAGGTAGATAGATAGAGATAGGTAGGTAGGTAGGTAGGTAGATAGATAGAGATAGATAGGTAGGTAGGTAGGTAGGTAGAGATAGATAGGTAGGTTGGTAGATAGATACAGATAGGTAGGTAGGTAGATAGATAGATAGAGATAGGTAGGTAGGTAGATTGATAGATACAGATAGGTAGGTAGGTAGATAGATAGAGATAGGTAGGTAGGTAGAGAGATAGATAGAGATAGGTAGGTAGGTAGATAGATAGAGATAGGTAGGTAGGTAGATAGATAGATAGAGATAGATAGGTAGGTAGATTGATAGAGACAGATAGGTAGGTAGGTGGATAGATAGATAGAGATAGGTAGGTAGGTAGATTGATAGATACAGATAGGTAGGTAGGTACATAGATAGATACAGATAGGTAGGTAGGTAGATAGATACAGATATGTAGGTAGGTAGATAGATAGATAGAGATAGGTAGGTAGGTAGGTAGATAGATAGATAGATAGAGATAGGTAGGTAGGTAGGTAGGTAGAGATAGTTAGGTAGGTTGGTAGATAGATACAGATAGGTAGGTAGGTAGATAGATAGATAGAGATAGGTAGGTAGGTAGATTGATAGATACAGATAGGTAGGTAGGTAGGTAGATAGATAGAGATATGTAGGTAGGTAGGTAGATAGAGATAGGTAGGTAGGTAGATAGATAGATAGAGAGAGATAGGTAGGTAGGTAGATTGATAGATACAGATAGGTAGGTAGCTAGATAGATAGATACAGATATGTAGATAGGTAGATAGATAGATAGACATAGGTAGGTAGGTAGATTGATAGATACAGATAGGTAGGTAGGTAGATAGATAGATACAGATAGGTAGGTAGGTAGATAAATAGATAGAGATAGGTAGGTAGGTAGATAGATAAATACAGATAGGTAGGTAGGTAGGTAGATAGATAGAGATAGGTAGGTAGGTAGATAAATAGATAGAGATAGGTAGGTAGGTAGATTGATAGATACAGATAGGTAGGTAGATAGGTAGATAGATAGATACAGATAGGTAGGTAGGTAGATTGATAGATAGAGATAGGTAGGTAGGTAGATAGATAGAGATAGGTAGGTAGGTAGGTAGATAGATAGAGATAGGTAGGTATGTAGATAGATAGATAGAGAAAGGTAGGTAGGTAGATAGATAGAGATAGATAGGTAGGTAGATTGATAGAGACAGATAGTTAGGTAGGTAGATAGATAGATAGCGATAGGTAGGTAGGTAGATAGATAGATACAGTTAGGTAGGTAGGTAGGTAGATAGATACAGATAGGTAGGTAGGTAGATAGATAGATAGAGATAGGTAGGTAGATAGATAGATAGAGATAGGTAGGTAGGTAGATAGATAGATAGAGATAGATAGGTAGGTAGATTTATAGAGACAGATAGGTAGGTAGGTAGATAGATAGATAGAGATAGGTAGGTAGGTAGATTGATAGATACAGATAGGTAGGTAGGTAATTAGATAGATACAGATAGATAGGTAGGTAGATTGATAGAGACAGATAGGTAGGTAGGTAGATAGATAGATAGATAGAGATAGGTAGGTAGGTAGATTGATAGATACAGATAGGTAGGTAGGTAGGTAGGTAGATAGATAGATAGATACAGATAGGTAGGTAGGTAGATAGATAGATAGAGATAGGTAGGTAGGTAGATTGATAGATACAGATAGGTAGGTAGGTAGGTAGATTGATAGATAGAGATAGGTAGGTAGGTAGATAGATAGAGACAGGTAGGTAGGTAGGTAGATAGATAGAGATAGGTCGGTAGGTATGTAGATAGAGATAGGTAGGTAGGTAGGTAGATAGATAGAGATAGGTAGGTAGGTAGATAGATAGATAGAGATAGATAGGTAGGTAG
This sequence comes from Crotalus adamanteus, assembly GCA_039797435.1. Lineage (NCBI taxonomy): Eukaryota > Metazoa > Chordata > Lepidosauria > Squamata > Viperidae > Crotalus > Crotalus adamanteus. The sequence continues at coordinate 991,727 of CM077928.1, forward strand.
ATTGATAGAGACAGATAGGTAGGTAGGTAGATAGATAGATAGATAGATAGATAGAGATAGGTAGGTAGGTAGATTGATAGATACAGATAGGTAGGTAGGTAGATAGATAGATACAGATAGGTAGGTAAGTACATAGATACAGATATGTAGGTAGGTAGATAGATAGATAGAGATAGGTAGGTAGGTAGATAGATAGAGATAGGTAGGTAGGTAGGTAGATAGATAGAGATAGGTAGGTAGGTAGATAGATAGAGATAGGTAGGTAGGTAGGTAGATAGATAGAGATAGGTAGTAAGGTAGATAGATAGATAGAGATAGATAGGTAGGTAGATTGATAGAGACAGATAGGTAGGTAGGTGGATAGATAGATAGAGATAGGTAGGTAGGTAGATTGATAGATACAGATAGGTAGGTAGGTAGATAGATAGATACAGATAGGTAGGTAGGTAGATAGATACAGATATGTAGGTAGGTAGATAGATAGATAGAGATAGGTAGGTAGGTAGGTAGGTAGATAGATAGAGATAGGTAGGTAGGTAGGTAGGTAGAGATAGTTAGGTAGGTTGGTAGATAGATACAGATAGGTAGGTAGGTAGATAGATAGATAGAGATAGGTAGGTAGGTAGATTGATAGATACAGATAGGTAGGTAGGTAGGTAGATAGATAGAGATAGGTAGGTAGGTAGGTAGATAGAGATAGGTATGTAGGTAGATAGATAGATAGATAGAGATAGGTAGGTAGGTAGATTGATAGATACAGATAGGTAGGTAGCTAGATAGATAGATACAGATAGGTAGGTAGGTAGATAGATAGATAGATAGACATAGGTAGGTAGGTAGATTGATAGATACAGATAGGTAGGTAGGTAGATAGATAGATACAGATAGGTAGGTAGGTAGATAAATAGATAGAGATAGGTAGGTAGGTAGATAGATAAATACAGATAGGTAGGTAGGTAGGTAGATAGATAGAGATAGGTAGGTAGGTAGATAGATAGATAGAGATAGGTAGGTAGGTAGATCGATAGATACAGATAGGTAGGTAGGTAGGTAGATAGATAGATACAGATAGGTAGGTAGGTAGATTGATAGATAGAGATAGGTAGGTAGGTAGATAGATAGATAGAGATAGGTAGGTAGGTAGGTAGATAGAGATAGGTAGGTATGTAGATAGATAGATAGAGATAGGTAGGTAGGTAGATAGATAGAGATAGATAGGTAGGTAGATTGATAGAGACAGATAGGTAGGTAGGTAGACAGATAGATAGCGATAGGTAGGTAGGTAGATAGGTAGATACAGTTAGGTAGGTAGGTAGGTAGATAGATACAGATAGGTAGGTAGGTAGATAGATAGATAGAGATAGGTAGGTAGGTAGATAGATAGATAGAGATAGGTAGGTAGGTAGATAGATAGATAGAGATAGATAGGTAGGTAGATTGATAGAGACAGATAGGTAGGTAGATAGATAGATAGAGATAGGTAGGTAGGTAGATAGATAGATACATATGTAGGTAGGTAGGTAGGTAGATCGATAGATACAGATAGGTAGGTAGGTAGATAGAGAGATAGAGATAGGTAGGTAGGTAGATTGATAGATACAGATAGGTAGGTAGGTAGATAGATAGATACAGATAGGTAGGTAGGTAGGTAGATAGATAGATACAGATATGTAGGTAGGTAGATAGATAGATAGAGATAGGTAGCTAGGTAGGTAGATAGATAGAGATAGGTAGGTAGGTAGATAGATAAATACAGATAGGTAGGTAGGTAGGTAGATAGATAGAGATAGGTAGGTAGGTAGATAAATAGATAGAGATAGGTAGGTAGGTAGATTGATAGATACAGATAGGTAGGTAGATAGGTAGATAGATAGATACAGATAGGTAGGTAGGTAGATTGATAGATAGAGATAGGTAGGTAGGTAGATAGATAGATAGAGATAGGTAGGTAGGTAGGTAGATAGATAGAGATAGGTAGGTATGTAGATAGATAGATAGAGAAAGGTAGGTAGGTAGATAGATAGAGATAGATAGGTAGGTAGATTGATAGAGACAGATAGGTAGGTAGGTAGATAGATAGATAGCGATAGGTAGGTAGGTAGGTAGATAGATACAGTTAGGTAGGTAGGTAGGTAGATAGATACAGATAGGTAGGTAGGTAGATAGATAGATAGAGATAGGTAGGTAGATAGATAGATAGAGATAGGTAGGTAGGTAGATAGATAGATAGAGATAGATAGGTAGGTAGATTTATAGAGACAGATAGGTAGGTAGGTAGATAGATAGATAGAGATAGGTAGGTAGGTAGATTGATAGATACAGATAGGTAGGTAGGTAATTAGATAGATACAGATAGATAGGTAGGTAGATTGATAGAGACAGATAGGTAGGTAGGTAGATAGATAGATAGATAGAGATAGGTAGGTAGGTAGATTGATAGATACAGATAGGTAGGTAGGTAGGTAGGTAGGTAGGTAGATAGATAGATACAGATAGGTAGGTAGGTAGATAGATAGATAGAGATAGGTAGGTAGGTAGATTGATAGATACAGATAGGTAGGTAGGTAGGTAGATTGATAGATAGAGATAGGTAGGTAGGTAGATAGATAGAGACAGGTAGGTAGGTAGGTAGATAGATAGAGATAGGTCGGTAGGTATGTAGATAGAGATAGGTAGGTAGGTAGGTAGATAGATAGAGATAGGTAGGTAGGTAGATAGATAGATAGAGATAGATAGGTAGGTAGATTGATAGAGACAGATAGGTAGGTAGGTAGATAGATAGATAGATAGATAGAGATAGGTAGGTAGGTAGATTGATAGATACAGATAGGTAGGTAGGTAGATAGATAGATACAGATAGGTAGGTAAGTACATAGATACAGATATGTAGGTAGGTAGATAGATAGATAGAGATAGGTAGGTAGGTAGATAGATAGATAGAGATTGGTAGGTAGGTAGAGAGATAGATAGAGATAGGTAGGTAGGTAGGTAGATAGATAGAGATAGGTAGTAAGGTAGATAGATAGAGATAGATAGGTAGGTAGATTGATAGAGACAGATAGGTAGGTAGGTGGATAGATAGATAGAGATAGGTAGGTAGGTAGATTGATAGATACAGATAGGTAGGTAGGTAGATAGATAGATACAGATAGGTAGGTAGGTAGATAGATACAGATATGTAGGTAGGTAGATAGCTAGATAGAGATAGGTAGGTAGGTAGGTAGGTAGATAGATAGAGATAGGTAGGTAGGTAGGTAGGTAGAGATAGTTAGGTAGGTTGGTAGATAGATACAGATAGGTAGGTAGGTAGATAGATAGATAGAGATAGGTAGGTAGGTAGATTGATAGATACAGATAGGTAGGTAGGTCGGTAGATAGATAGAGATAGGTAGGTAGGTAGGTAGATAGAGATAGGTATGTAGGTAGATAGATAGATAGATAGAGATAGGTAGGTAGGTAGATTGATAGATACAGATAGGTAGGTAGCTAGATAGATAGATACAGATAGGTAGGTAGGTAGATAGATAGATAGATAGACATAGGTAGGTAGGTAGATTGATAGATACAGATAGGTAGGTAGGTAGATAGATAGATACAGATAGGTAGGTAGGTAGATAAATAGATAGAGATAGGTAGGTAGGTAGATAGATAAATACAGATAGGTAGGTAGGTAGGTAGATAGATAGAGATAGGTAGGTAGGTAGATAGATAGATAGAGATAGGTAGGTAGGTAGATCGATAGATACAGATAGGTAGGTAGGTAGGTAGATAGATAGATACAGATAGATAGGTAGGTAGATTGATAGATAGAGATAGGTAGGTAGTTAGATAGATAGATAGAGATAGGTAGGTAGGTAGGTAGATAGAGATAGGTAGGTATGTAGATAGATAGATAGAGATAGGTAGGTAGGTAGATAGATAGAGATAGATAGGTAGGTAGATTGATAGAGACAGATAGGTAGGTAGGTAGATAGATAGATAGCGATAGGTAGGTAGGTAGATAGATAGATACAGTTAGGTAGGTAGGTAGGTAGATAGATACAGATAGGTAGGTAGGTAGATAGATAGATAGAGATAGGTAGGTAGGTAGATAGATAGATAGAGATAGGTAGGTAGGTAGATAGATAGATAGAGATAGATAGGTAGGTAGATTGATAGAGACAGATAGGTAGGTAGATAGATAGATAGAGATAGGTAGGTAGGTAGATAGATAGATACATATGTAGGTAGGTAGGTAGATCGATAGATACAGATAGGTAGGTAGGTAGATAGATAGATAGAGATAGATAGGTAGGTAGATTGATAGATACAGATAGGTAGGTAGGTAGATAGATAAATACAGATAGGTAGGTAGGTAGATAGATAGATACAGATAGGTAGGTAGGTAGGTAGATAGATAGAGATAGGTAGGTAGGTAGGTAGATAGATAGATAGATAGATAGAGAAAGGTAGGTAGTTAGATTGATAGATAGATACAGATAGGTAGGTAGGTAGATAGATAGAGATAGGTAGGTAGGTAGATAGATAGATACAGATAGGTAGGTAGGTAGATAGATAGATAGAGATATGTAGGTAGGTAGATAGATAGAGATAGGTAGGTAGGTAGATTGATAGATACAGATAGGTAGGTAGGTAGATAGATAGATAGAGATAAGTAGGTAGGTAGATTGATAGATAGAGATAGGTAGGTAGATAGATAGATAGATAGATAGATAGATAGATAGATAGATAGATAGATAGATAGATAGATAGATAGATAGATAGAGTTAGGTAGGTAGGTAGATAGATAGATAGATAGAGATAGGTAGGTTGGTAGATAGATAGATAGAGATAGGTAGGTAGGTAGATTGATAGATACAGATAGGTAGGTAGGTAATTAGATAGATACAGATAGATAGGTAGGTAGATAGATAGATACAGATAGGTAGGTAGGTAGATAGATAGATAGAGACAGGTAGGTAGGTAGGTAGATAGATAGAGATAGGTCGGTAGGTAGATTGATAGATACATATAGGTAGGTAGGTAGGTAGATTGATAGATAGAGATAGGCAGGTAGATAGATAGATGGAGATAAGTAGGTAGGTAGATTGATAGATAGAGATAGGTAGGTAGGTAGATAGATAGATAGAGATAGGTAGGTAGGTAGGTAGGTAGATAGATAGAGATAGGTAGGTAGGTAGATAGATAGATAGAGATAGATAGGTAGGTAGATTGATAGAGACAGATAGGTAGGTAGGTAGATAGATAGATAGAGATAGGTAGGTAGGTAGGTAGATAGATAGATACAGATAGGTAGGTAGGTAGATAGATAGATACAGATAGGTAGGTAGGTAGATAGATAGATAGAGATAGGTAGGTAGGTAGGTAGATAGAGATAGATAGGTAGGTAGATTGATAGAGACAGATAGGTAGGTAGGTAGATAGATAGATAGATAGAGATAGGTAGGTAGGTAGATTGATAGATACAGATAGGTAGGTAGGTAGATAGATAGATACAGATAGGTAGGTAGGTACATAGATACAGATATGTAGGTAGGTAGATAGATAGAGATAGGTACGTAGGTAGATAGATAGAGATAGGTAGGTAGGTAGATTGATAGATACAGATAGGTAGGTAGGTAGATAGATAGATACAGATAGTTAGGTAGGTAGATTGATAGATAGAGATAGGTAGGTAGGTAGATAGATAGATAGAGATAGGTAGGTAGGTAGGTAGATAGATAGAGATAGGTAGGTAGGTAGATTGATAGAGACAGATAGGTAGGTAGGTAGATAGATAGATAGAGATAGGTAGGTAGGTAGGTAGATAGATAGAGATAGATAGGTAGGTAGATTGATAGAGACAGATAGGTAGGTAGGTAGATAGATAGATAGAGATAGGTAGGTATGTAGATATATAGATACAGATAGGTAGGTAGGTAGATAGATAGATACAGATAGGTAGGTAGGTAGATAGATCGATACAGATAGGTAGGTAGGTAGATAGATAGAGATAGGTAGGTAGGTAGATAGATAGAGATAGGTAGGTAGGTAGGTAGATAGATAGAGATCGGTAGGTAGGTAGAGAGATAGATAGAGATAGGTAGGTAGGTAGGTAGATAGATAGAGATAGGTAGGTAGGTAGATAGATAGATAGAGATAGATAGGTAGGTAGATTGATAGAGACAGATAGGTAGGTAGGTAGATAGATAGATAGATAGAGATAGGTAGGTAGGTAGATTGATAGAGACAGATAGGTAGGTAGGTAGATAGATAGATAGATAGAGATAGGTAGGTAGGTAGATTGATAGATACAGATAGGTAGGTAGGTAGATAGATAGATACAGATAGGTAGGTAAGTACATAGATACAGATATGTAGGTAGGTAGATAGATAGATAGATAGAGATAGGTAGGTAGGTAGATAGATAGAGATAGGTAGGTAGGTAGGTAGATAGATAGAGATAGGTAGGTAGGTAGAGAGATAGATAGAGATAGGTAGGTAGGTAGGTAGATAGATAGAGATAGGTAGTAAGGTAGATAGATAGAGATAGAAAGGTAGGTAGATTTATAGAGACAGATAGGTAGGTAGGTGGATAGATAGATAGAGATAGGTAGGTAGGTAGATTGATAGATACAGATAGGTAGGTAGGTAGATAGATAGATACATATAGGTAGGTAGGTAGATAGATACAAATATGTAGGTAGGTAGATAGATAGATAGAGATAGGTAGGTAGGTAGGTAGGTAGATAGATAGATAGAGATAGGTAGGTAGGTAGATAGATAGAGATAGATAGGTAGGTAGATTGATGGAGACAGATAGGTAGGTAGGTAGATAGATAGATACAGATAGGTAGGTAGGTAAGATAGATACAGATAGGTAGGTAGGTAGATAGATAGATACAGATATGTAGGTAGGTAGGTAGATAGATAGAGATAGGTAGGTAGGTAGGTAGATAGATAGAGATAGGTAGGTAGGTAGGTAGATAGATAAAGATAGGTAGGTAGGTAGGTAGGTAGATAGATAGAGATAGGTAGGTAGGTAGGTAGATAGATAGAGATAGGTAGGTAGGTAGAGAGATAGATAGAGATAGGTAGGTAGGTAGGTAGATAGATAGAGATAGGTAGGTAGGTAGAAAGATAGATAGAGATAGATAGGTAGGTAGATTGATAGAGACAGATAGGTAGGTAGGTGGATAGATAGATAGAGATAGGTAGGTAGGTAGGTTGATAGATACAGATAGGTAGGTAGGTAGATAGATAGATACAGATAGGTAGGTAGGTAGATAGATACAGATATGTAGGTAGGTAGGTAGATAGATAGAGATAGGTAGGTAGGTAGGTAGGTAGATAGATAGAGATAGATAGGTAGGTAGGTAGGTAGGTAGAGATAGATAGGTAGGTTGGTAGATAGATACAGATAGGTAGGTAGGTAGATAGATAGATAGAGATAGGTAGGTAGGTAGATTGATAGATACAGATAGGTAGGTAGGTAGATAGATAGAGATAGGTAGGTAGGTAGAGAGATAGATAGAGATAGGTAGGTAGGTAGATAGATAGAGATAGGTAGGTAGGTAGATAGATAGATAGAGATAGATAGGTAGGTAGATTGATAGAGACAGATAGGTAGGTAGGTGGATAGATAGATAGAGATAGGTAGGTAGGTAGATTGATAGATACAGATAGGTAGGTAGGTACATAGATAGATACAGATAGGTAGGTAGGTAGATAGATACAGATATGTAGGTAGGTAGATAGATAGATAGAGATAGGTAGGTAGGTAGGTAGATAGATAGATAGATAGAGATAGGTAGGTAGGTAGGTAGGTAGAGATAGTTAGGTAGGTTGGTAGATAGATACAGATAGGTAGGTAGGTAGATAGATAGATAGAGATAGGTAGGTAGGTAGATTGATAGATACAGATAGGTAGGTAGGTAGGTAGATAGATAGAGATATGTAGGTAGGTATGTAGATAGAGATAGGTAGGTAGGTAGATAGATAGATAGAGAGAGATAGGTAGGTAGGTAGATTGATAGATACAGATAGGTAGGTAGCTAGATAGATAGATACAGATATGTAGATAGGTAGATAGATAGATAGACATAGGTAGGTAGGTAGATTGATAGATACAGATAGGTAGGTAGGTAGATAGATAGATACAGATAGGTAGGTAGGTAGATAAATAGATAGAGATAGGTAGGTAGGTAGATAGATAAATACAGATAGGTAGGTAGGTAGGTAGATAGATAGAGATAGGTAGGTAGGTAGATAAATAGATAGAGATAGGTAGGTAGGTAGATTGATAGATACAGATAGGTAGGTAGATAGGTAGATAGATAGATACAGATAGGTAGGTAGGTAGATTGATAGATAGAGATAGGTAGGTAGGTAGATAGATAGAGATAGGTAGGTAGGTAGGTAGATAGATAGAGATAGGTAGGTATGTAGATAGATAGATAGAGAAAGGTAGGTAGGTAGATAGATAGAGATAGATAGGTAGGTAGATTGATAGAGACAGATAGTTAGGTAGGTAGATAGATAGATAGCGATAGGTAGGTAGGTAGATAGATAGATACAGTTAGGTAGATAGGTAGGTAGATAGATACAGATAGGTAGGTAGGTAGATAGATAGATAGAGATAGGTAGGTAGATAGATAGATAGAGATAGGTAGGTAGGTAGATAGATAGATAGAGATAGATAGGTAGGTAGATTTATAGAGACAGATAGGTAGGTAGGTAGATAGATAGATAGAGATAGGTAGGTAGGTAGATTGATAGATACAGATAGGTAGGTAGGTAATTAGATAGATACAGATAGATAGGTAGGTAGATTGATAGAGACAGATAGGTAGGTAGGTAGATAGATAGATAGATAGAGATAGGTAGGTAGGTAGATTGATAGATACAGATAGGTAGGTAGGTAGGTAGGTAGGTAGATAGATAGATACAGATAGGTAGGTAGGTAGATAGATAGATAGAGATAGGTAGGTAGGTAGGTAGATTGATAGATACAGATAGGTAGGTAGGTAGGTAGATTGATAGATAGAGATAGGTAGGTAGGTAGATAGATAGAGACAGGTAGGTAGGTAGGTAGATAGATAGAGATAGGTCGGTAGGTATGTAGATAGAGATAGGTAGGTAGGTAGGTAGATAGATAGAGATAGGTAGGTAGGTAGATAGATAGATAGAGATAGATAGGTAGGTAGATTGATAGAGACAGATAGGTAGGTAGGTAGATAGATAGATAGATAGATAGATAGATAGAGATAGGTAGGTAGGTAGATTGATAGATACAGATAGGTAGGTAGGTAGATAGATAGATACAGATAGGTAGGTAAGTACATAGATACAGATATGTAGGTAGGTAGATAGATAGATAGAGATAGGTAGGTAGGTAGATAGATAGAGATAGGTAGGTAGGTAGGTAGATAGATAGAGATAGGTAGGTAGGTAGATAGATAGAGATAGGTAGGTAGGTAGGTAGATAGATAGAGATAGGTAGTAAGGTAGATAGATAGATAGAGATAGATAGGTAGGTAGATTGATAGAGACAGATAGGTAGGTAGGTGGATAGATAGATAGAGATAGGTAGGTAGGTAGATTGATAGATACAGATAGGTAGGTAGGTAGATAGATAGATACAGATAGGTAGGTAGGTAGATAGATACAGATATGTAGGTAGGTAGATAGATAGATAGAGATAGGTAGGTAGGTAGGTAGGTAGATAGATAGAGATAGGTAGGTAGGTAGGTAGGTAGAGATAGTTAGGTAGGTTGGTAGATAGATACAGATAGGTAGGTAGGTAGATAGATAGATAGAGATAGGTAGGTAGGTAGATTGATAGATACAGATAGGTAGGTAGGTAGGTAGATAGATAGAGATAGGTAGGTAGGTAGGTAGATAGAGATAGGTATGTAGGTAGATAGATAGATAGATAGAGATAGGTAGGTAGGTAGATTGATAGATACAGATAGGTAGGTAGCTAGATAGATAGATACAGATAGGTAGGTAGGTAGATAGATAGATAGATAGACATAGGTAGGTAGGTAGATTGATAGATACAGATAGGTAGGTAGGTAGATAGATAGATACAGATAGGTAGGTAGGTAGATAAATAGATAGAGATAGGTAGGTAGGTAGATAGATAAATACAGATAGGTAGGTAGGTAGGTAGATAGATAGAGATAGGTAGGTAGGTAGATAGATAGATAGAGATAGGTAGGTAGGTAGATCGATAGATACAGATAGGTAGGTAGGTAGGTAGATAGATAGATACAGATAGGTAGGTAGGTAGATTGATAGATAGAGATAGGTAGGTAGGTAGATAGATAGATAGAGATAGGTAGGTAGGTAGGTAGATAGAGATAGGTAGGTATGTAGATAGATAGATAGAGATAGGTAGGTAGGTAGATAGATAGAGATAGATAGGTAGGTAGATTGATAGAGACAGATAGGTAGGTAGGTAGACAGATAGATAGCGATAGGTAGGTAGGTAGATAGGTAGATACAGTTAGGTAGGTAGGTAGGTAGATAGATACAGATAGGTAGGTAGGTAGATAGATAGATAGAGATAGGTAGGTAGGTAGATAGATAGATAGAGATAGGTAGGTAGGTAGATAGATAGATAGAGATAGATAGGTAGGTAGATTGATAGAGACAGATAGGTAGGTAGATAGATAGATAGAGATAGGTAGGTAGGTAGATAGATAGATACATATGTAGGTAGGTAGGTAGGTAGATCGATAGATACAGATAGGTAGGTAGGTAGATAGAGAGATAGAGATAGGTAGGTAGGTAGATTGATAGATACAGATAGGTAGGTAGGTAGATAGATAGATACAGATAGGTAGGTAGGTAGGTAGATAGATAGATACAGATATGTAGGTAGGTAGATAGATAGATAGAGATAGGTAGCTAGGTAGGTAGATAGATAGAGATAGGTAGGTAGGTAGATAGATAAATACAGATAGGTAGGTAGGTAGGTAGATAGATAGAGATAGGTAGGTAGGTAGATAAATAGATAGAGATAGGTAGGTAGGTAGATTGATAGATACAGATAGGTAGGTAGATAGGTAGATAGATAGATACAGATAGGTAGGTAGGTAGATTGATAGATAGAGATAGGTAGGTAGGTAGATAGATAGATAGAGATAGGTAGGTAGGTAGGTAGATAGATAGAGATAGGTAGGTATGTAGATAGATAGATAGAGAAAGGTAGGTAGGTAGATAGATAGAGATAGATAGGTAGGTAGATTGATAGAGACAGATAGGTAGGTAGGTAGATAGATAGATAGCGATAGGTAGGTAGGTAGGTAGATAGATACAGTTAGGTAGGTAGGTAGGTAGATAGATACAGATAGGTAGGTAGGTAGATAGATAGATAGAGATAGGTAGGTAGATAGATAGATAGAGATAGGTAGGTAGGTAGATAGATAGATAGAGATAGATAGGTAGGTAGATTTATAGAGACAGATAGGTAGGTAGGTAGATAGATAGATAGAGATAGGTAGGTAGGTAGATTGATAGATACAGATAGGTAGGTAGGTAATTAGATAGATACAGATAGATAGGTAGGTAGATTGATAGAGACAGATAGGTAGGTAGGTAGATAGATAGATAGATAGAGATAGGTAGGTAGGTAGATTGATAGATACAGATAGGTAGGTAGGTAGGTAGGTAGGTAGGTAGATAGATAGATACAGATAGGTAGGTAGGTAGATAGATAGATAGAGATAGGTAGGTAGGTAGATTGATAGATACAGATAGGTAGGTAGGTAGGTAGATTGATAGATAGAGATAGGTAGGTAGGTAGATAGATAGAGACAGGTAGGTAGGTAGGTAGATAGATAGAGATAGGTCGGTAGGTATGTAGATAGAGATAGGTAGGTAGGTAGGTAGATAGATAGAGATAGGTAGGTAGGTAGATAGATAGATAGAGATAGATAGGTAGGTAGATTGATAGAGACAGATAGGTAGGTAGGTAGATAGATAGATAGATAGATAGAGATAGGTAGGTAGGTAGATTGATAGATACAGATAGGTAGGTAGGTAGATAGATAGATACAGATAGGTAGGTAAGTACATAGATACAGATATGTAGGTAGGTAGATAGATAGATAGAGATAGGTAGGTAGGTAGATAGATAGATAGAGATTGGTAGGTAGGTAGAGAGATAGATAGAGATAGGTAGGTAGGTAGGTAGATAGATAGAGATAGGTAGTAAGGTAGATAGATAGAGATAGATAGGTAGGTAGATTGATAGAGACAGATAGGTAGGTAGGTGGATAGATAGATAGAGATAGGTAGGTAGGTAGATTGATAGATACAGATAGGTAGGTAGGTAGATAGATAGATACAGATAGGTAGGTAGGTAGATAGATACAGATATGTAGGTAGGTAGATAGATAGATAGAGATAGGTAGGTAGGTAGGTGGGTAGATAGATAGAGATAGGTAGGTAGGTAGGTAGGTAGAGATAGTTAGGTAGGTTGGTAGATAGATACAGATAGGTAGGTAGGTAGATAGATAGATAGAGATAGGTAGGTAGGTAGATTGATAGATACAGATAGGTAGGTAGGTCGGTAGATAGATAGAGATAGGTAGGTAGGTAGGTAGATTGAGATAGGTATGTAGGTAGATAGATAGATAGATAGAGATAGGTAGGTAGGTAGATTGATAGATACAGATAGGTAGGTAGCTAGATAGATAGATACAGATAGGTAGGTAGGTAGATAGATAGATAGATAGACATAGGTAGGTAGGTAGATTGATAGATACAGATAGGTAGGTAGGTAGATAGATAGATACAGATAGGTAGGTAGGTAGATAAATAGATAGAGATAGGTAGGTAGGTAGATAGATAAATACAGATAGGTAGGTAGGTAGGTAGATAGATAGAGATAGGTAGGTAGGTAGATAGATAGATAGAGATAGGTAGGTAGGTAGATCGATAGATACAGATAGGTAGGTAGGTAGGTAGATAGATAGATACAGATAGATAGGTAGGTAGATTGATAGATAGAGATAGGTAGGTAGTTAGATAGATAGATAGAGATAGGTAGGTAGGTAGGTAGATAGAGATAGGTAGGTATGTAGATAGATAGATAGAGATAGGTAGGTAGGTAGATAGATAGAGATAGATAGGTAGGTAGATTGATAGAGACAGATAGGTAGGTAGGTAGATAGATAGATAGCGATAGGTAGGTAGGTAGATAGATAGATACAGTTAGGTAGGTAGGTAGGTAGATAGATACAGATAGGTAGGTAGGTAGATAGATAGATAGAGATAGGTAGGTAGGTAGATAGATAGATAGAGATAGGTAGGTAGGTAGATAGATAGATAGAGATAGATAGGTAGGTAGATTGATAGAGACAGATAGGTAGGTAGATAGATAGATAGAGATAGGTAGGTAGGTAGATAGATAGATACATATGTAGGTAGGTAGGTAGATCGATAGATACAGATAGGTAGGTAGGTAGATAGATAGATAGAGATAGATAGGTAGGTAGATTGATAGATACAGATAGGTAGGTAGGTAGATAGATAAATACAGATAGGTAGGTAGGTAGATAGATAGATACAGATAGGTAGGTAGGTAGGTAGATAGATAGAGATAGGTAGGTAGGTAGGTAGATAGATAGATAGATAGATAGAGAAAGGTAGGTAGTTAGATTGATAGATAGATACAGATAGGTAGGTAGGTAGATAGATAGAGATAGGTAGGTAGGTAGATAGATAGATACAGATAGGTAGGTAGGTAGATAGATAGATAGAGATATGTAGGTAGGTAGATAGATAGAGATAGGTAGGTAGGTAGATTGATAGATACAGATAGGTAGGTAGGTAGATAGATAGATAGAGATAAGTAGGTAGGTAGATTGATAGATAGAGATAGGTAGGTAGATAGATAGATAGATAGATAGATAGATAGATAGATAGATAGATAGATAGATAGATAGATAGATAGATAGATAGATAGATAGATAGAGTTAGGTAGGTAGGTAGATAGATAGATAGATAGAGATAGGTAGGTTGGTAGATAGATAGATAGAGATAGGTAGGTAGGTAGATTGATAGATACAGATAGGTAGGTAGGTAATTAGATAGATACAGATAGATAGGTAGGTAGATAGATAGATACAGATAGGTAGGTAGGTAGATAGATAGATAGAGACAGGTAGGTAGGTAGGTAGATAGATAGAGATAGGTCGGTAGGTAGATTGATAGATACATATAGGTAGGTAGGTAGGTAGATTGATAGATAGAGATAGGCAGGTAGATAGATAGATGGAGATAAGTAGGTAGGTAGATTGATAGATAGAGATAGGTAGGTAGGTAGATAGATAGATAGATAGATAGATAGATAGATAGAGATAGGTAGGTAGGTAGATAGATAGATAGATAGAGATAGGTAGGTAGGTAGATTGATAGATACAGATAGGTAGGTAGGTAGATAGATAGATATAGATAGGTAGGTAGGTAGATAGATAGATACATATGTAGGTAGGTAGGTAGGTAGATAGATAGATACAGATAGGTAGGTAGGTAGATAGATAGATAGAGATAGATAGGTAGGTAGATTGATAGATACAGATAGGTAGGTAGGTAGATAGATAAATACAGATAGGTAGGTAGGTAGATAGATAGATACAGATAGGTAGGTAGGTAGGTAGATAGATAGAGATAGGTAGGTAGGTAGGTAGATAGATAGAGATAGGTAGGTAGGTAGGTAGATAGACAGAGATAGGTAGGTAGGTAGATAGATAGATAGAGATAGGTAGGTAGGTAGGTAGGTAGATAGATAGAGATAGGTAGGTAGGTAGATAGATAGATAGAGATAGATAGGTAGGTAGATTGATAGAGACAGATAGGTAGTTAGGTAGATAGATAGATAGATAGAGAAAGGTAGGTAGTTAGATTGATAGATAGATACAGATAGGTAGGTAGGTAGATAGATAGAGATAGGTAGGTAGGTAGATAGATAGATACAGATAGGTAGGTAGGTAGATAGATAGATAGAGAAATGTAGGTAGGTAGATAGATAGATAGAGATAGGTAGGTTGGTAGATTGATAGATACAGATAGGTAGGTAGGTAGATAGATAGATAGAGATAAGTAGGAAGGTAGATTGATAGATAGAGATAGGTAGGTAGATAGATAGATAGATAGATATATAGATAGAGATAGGTAGGTAGGTAGATAGATAGATAGATAGAGATAGGTAGGTAGGTAGATAGATAGATAGAGATAGGTAGGTAGGTAGATTGATAGATACAGATAGGTAGGTAGGTAGATAGATAGATACATATGTAGGTAGGTAGGTAGATAGATAGATATAGATAGGTAGGCAGGTAGGTAGATAGATAGATACAGATAGGTAGGTAGGTAGATAGATAGATAGAGATAGATAGGTAGATAGATTGATAGATACAGATAGGTAGGTAGATAGGTAGATAGATAGATACAGATAGGTAGGTAGGTAGATTGATAGATAGAGATAGGTAGGTAGGTAGATAGATAGATAGAGATAGGTAGGTAGGTAGGTAGATAGATAGAGATAGGTAGGTATGTAGATAGATAGATAGAGAAAGGTAGGTAGGTAGATAGATAGAGATAGATAGGTAGGTAGATTGATAGAGACAGATAGGTAGGTAGGTAGATAGATAGATAGCGATAGGTAGGTAGGTAGGTAGATAGATACAGTTAGGTAGGTAGGTAGGTAGATAGATACAGATAGGTAGGTAGGTAGATAGATAGATAGAGATAGGTAGGTAGATAGATAGATAGAGATAGGTAGGTAGGTAGATAGATAGATAGAGATAGATAGGTAGGTAGATTTATAGAGACAGATAGGTAGGTAGGTAGATAGATAGATAGAGATAGGTAGGTAGGTAGATTGATAGATACAGATAGGTAGGTAGGTAATTAGATAGATACAGATAGATAGGTAGGTAGATTGATAGAGACAGATAGGTAGGTAGGTAGATAGATAGATAGATAGAGATAGGTAGGTAGGTAGATTGATAGATACAGATAGGTAGGTAGGTAGGTAGGTAGGTAGATAGATAGATACAGATAGGTAGGTAGGTAGATAGATAGATAGAGATAGGTAGGTAGGTAGATTGATAGATACAGATAGGTAGGTAGGTAGGTAGATTGATAGATAGAGATAGGTAGGTAGGTAGATAGATAGAGACAGATAGGTAGGTAGGTAGATAGATAGAGATAGGTCGGTAGGTATGTAGATAGAGATAGGTAGGTAGGTAGGTAGATAGATAGAGATAGGTAGGTAGGTAGATAGATAGATAGAGATAGATAGGTAGGTAGATTGATAGAGACAGATAGGTAGGTAGGTAGATAGATAGATAGATAGATAGAGATAGGTAGGTAGGTAGATTGATAGATACAGATAGGTAGGTAGGTAGATAGATAGATACAGATAGGTAGGTAAGTACATAGATACAGATATGTAGGTAGGTAGATAGATAGATAGAGATAGGTAGGTAGGTAGATAGATAGATAGAGATTGGTAGGTAGGTAGAGAGATAGATAGAGATAGGTAGGTAGGTAGGTAGATAGATAGAGATAGGTAGTAAGGTAGATAGATAGAGATAGATAGGTAGGTAGATTGATAGAGACAGATAGGTAGGTAGGTGGATAGATAGATAGAGATAGGTAGGTAGGTAGATTGATAGATACAGATAGGTAGGTAGGTAGATAGATAGATACAGATAGGTAGGTAGGTAGATAGATACAGATATGTAGGTAGGTAGATAGATAGATAGAGATAGGTAGGTAGGTAGGTAGGTAGATAGATAGAGATAGGTAGGTAGGTAGGTAGGTAGAGATAGTTAGGTAGGTTGGTAGATAGATACAGATAGGTAGGTAGGTAGATAGATAGATAGAGATAGGTAGGTAGGTAGATTGATAGATACAGATAGGTAGGTAGGTCGGTAGATAGATAGAGATAGGTAGGTAGGTAGGTAGATAGAGATAGGTATGTAGGTAGATAGATAGATAGATAGAGATAGGTAGGTAGGTAGATTGATAGATACAGATAGGTAGGTAGCTAGATAGATAGATACAGATAGGTAGGTAGGTAGATAGATAGATAGATAGACATAGGTAGGTAGGTAGATTGATAGATACAGATAGGTAGGTAGGTAGATAGATAGATACAGATAGGTAGGTAGGTAGATAAATAGATAGAGATAGGTAGGTAGGTAGATAGATAAATACAGATAGGTAGGTAGGTAGGTAGATAGATAGAGATAGGTAGGTAGGTAGATAGATAGATAGAGATAGGTAGGTAGGTAGATCGATAGATACAGATAGGTAGGTAGGTAGGTAGATAGATAGATACAGATAGATAGGTAGGTAGATTGATAGATAGAGATAGGTAGGTAGTTAGATAGATAGATAGAGATAGGTAGGTAGGTAGGTA
Organism: Crotalus adamanteus; assembly: GCA_039797435.1. NCBI lineage: Eukaryota > Metazoa > Chordata > Lepidosauria > Squamata > Viperidae > Crotalus > Crotalus adamanteus. The sequence goes on from CM077928.1 coordinate 1,009,149, forward strand.
GATAGAGATAGGTAGGTATGTAGATAGATAGATAGAGATAGGTAGGTAGGTAGATAGATAGAGATAGATAGGTAGGTAGATTGATAGAGACAGATAGGTAGGTAGGTAGATAGATAGATAGCGATAGGTAGGTAGGTAGATAGATAGATACAGTTAGGTAGGTAGGTAGGTAGATAGATACAGATAGGTAGGTAGGTAGATAGATAGATAGAGATAGGTAGGTAGGTAGATAGATAGATAGAGATAGGTAGGTAGGTAGATAGATAGATAGAGATAGATAGGTAGGTAGATTGATAGAGACAGATAGGTAGGTAGATAGATAGATAGAGATAGGTAGGTAGGTAGATAGATAGATACATATGTAGGTAGGTAGGTAGATCGATAGATACAGATAGGTAGGTAGGTAGATAGATAGATAGAGATAGATAGGTAGGTAGATTGATAGATACAGATAGGTAGGTAGGTAGATAGATAAATACAGATAGGTAGGTAGGTAGATAGATAGATACAGATAGGTAGGTAGGTAGGTAGATAGATAGAGATAGGTAGGTAGGTAGGTAGATAGATAGATAGATAGATAGATAGAGAAAGGTAGGTAGTTAGATTGATAGATAGATACAGATAGGTAGGTAGGTAGATAGATAGAGATAGGTAGGTAGGTAGATAGATAGATACAGATAGGTAGGTAGGTAGATAGATAGATAGAGATATGTAGGTAGGTAGATAGATAGAGATAGGTAGGTAGGTAGATTGATAGATACAGATAGGTAGGTAGGTAGATAGATAGATAGAGATAAGTAGGTAGGTAGATTGATAGATAGAGATAGGTAGGTAGATAGATAGATAGATAGATAGATAGATAGATAGATAGATAGATAGAGTTAGGTAGGTAGGTAGATAGATAGATAGATAGAGATAGGTAGGTTGGTAGATAGATAGATAGAGATAGGTAGGTAGGTAGATTGATAGATACAGATAGGTAGGTAGGTAATTAGATAGATACAGATAGATAGGTAGGTAGATAGATAGATACAGATAGGTAGGTAGGTAGATAGATAGATAGAGACAGGTAGGTAGGTAGGTAGATAGATAGAGATAGGTCGGTAGGTAGATTGATAGATACATATAGGTAGGTAGGTAGGTAGATTGATAGATAGAGATAGGCAGGTAGATAGATAGATGGAGATAAGTAGGTAGGTAGATTGATAGATAGAGATAGGTAGGTAGGTAGATAGATAGATAGATAGATAGATAGATAGAGATAGGTAGGTAGGTAGATAGATAGATAGATAGAGATAGGTAGGTAGGTAGATTGATAGATACAGATAGGTAGGTAGGTAGATAGATAGATATAGATAGGTAGGTAGGTAGATAGATAGATACATATGTAGGTAGGTAGGTAGGTAGATAGATAGATACAGATAGGTAGGTAGGTAGATAGATAGATAGAGATAGATAGGTAGGTAGATTGATAGATACAGATAGGTAGGTAGGTAGATAGATAAATACAGATAGGTAGGTAGGTAGATAGATAGATACAGATAGGTAGGTAGGTAGGTAGATAGATAGAGATAGGTAGGTAGGTAGGTAGATAGATAGAGATAGGTAGGTAGGTAGGTAGATAGACAGAGATAGGTAGGTAGGTAGATAGATAGATAGAGATAGGTAGGTAGGTAGGTAGGTAGATAGATAGAGATAGGTAGGTAGGTAGATAGATAGATAGAGATAGATAGGTAGGTAGATTGATAGAGACAGATAGGTAGTTAGGTAGATAGATAGATAGATAGAGAAAGGTAGGTAGTTAGATTGATAGATAGATACAGATAGGTAGGTAGGTAGATAGATAGAGATAGGTAGGTAGGTAGATAGATAGATACAGATAGGTAGGTAGGTAGATAGATAGATAGAGAAATGTAGGTAGGTAGATAGATAGATAGAGATAGGTAGGTAGGTAGATTGATAGATACAGATAGGTAGGTAGGTAGATAGATAGATAGAGATAAGTAGGAAGGTAGATTGATAGATAGAGATAGGTAGGTAGATAGATAGATAGATAGATATATAGATAGAGATAGGTAGGTAGGTAGATAGATAGATAGATAGAGATAGGTAGGTAGGTAGATAGATAGATAGAGATAGGTAGGTAGGTAGATTGATAGATACAGATAGGTAGGTAGGTAGATAGATAGATACATATGTAGGTAGGTAGGTAGATAGATAGATATAGATAGGTAGGCAGGTAGGTAGATAGATAGATACAGATAGGTAGGTAGGTAGATAGATAGATAGAGATAGATAGGTAGATAGATTGATAGATACAGATAGGTAGGTAGGTAGATAGATAGATATAGATAGGTAGGTAGGTAGATAGATAGATACAGATAGGTAGGTAGGTAGATAGATAGATAGAGATTGGTAGGTAGGTAGGTAGATAGATAGAGATAGGTAGGTAGGTAGATAGATAGAGATAGGTATTTAGATAGATAGAGATAGGTAGGTAGGTAGGTAGATAGATAGAGATAGGTAGGTAGGTAGATAGATAGATAGAGATAGATAGGTAGGTAGATTGATAGAGACAGATAGGTAGTTAGGTAGATAGATAGATAGAGATAGGTAGGTAGGTAGATTGATAGATAGATACAGATAGGTAGGTAGGTAGATAGATACAGATAGGTAGGTAGGTAGATAGATAGATACAGATAGGTAGGTAGGTAGGTAGATAGATAGATAGAGATATGTAGGTAGGTAGATAGATAGATAGAGATAGGTAGGTAGGTAGATTGATAGATACAGATAGGTAGGTAGGTAGATAGATAGATACAGATAGTTAGGTAGGTAGATTGATAGATAGAGATAGGTAGATAGGTAGATAGATAGATAGAGATAGGTAGGTAGGTAGGTAGGTAGATAGATAGAGATAGGTAGGTAGGTAGATAGATAGATATAGATAGATAGGTAGGTAGATTGATAGAGACAGATAGGTGGGTAGGTAGATAGATAGATAGAGATAGGTAGGTAGGTAGATTGATAGATACAGATAGTTAGGTAGGTAGATAGATAGATACAGATAGGTAGGTAGGTAGATAGATAGATACAGATAGGTAGGTAGGTAGATAGATAGATAGAGATAGGTAGGTAGGTAGGTAGATAGATAGAGATAGGTAGGTAGGTAAGTAGATAGATAGAGATAGGTAGGTAGGTAGAGAGATAGATAGAGATAGGTAGGTAGGTAGGTAGATAGATAGAGATAGGTAGGTAGATAGATAGATAGAGATAGATAGGTAGGTAGATTGATAGAGACAGATAGGTAGGTAGGTAGATAGATAGATAGATAGAGATAGGTAGGTAGGTAGATTGATAGATACAGATAGGTAGGTAGGTAGATAGATAGATACAGATAGGTAGGTAGGTACATAGATACAGATATGTAGGTAGGTAGATAGATAGAGATAGGTACGTAGGTAGATAGATAGAGATAGGTATGTAGGTAGATTGATAGATACAGATAGGTAGGTAGGTAGATAGATAGATACAGATAGTTAGGTAGGTAGATTGATAGATAGAGATAGGTAGGTAGGTAGATAGATAGATAGAGATATGTAGGTAGGTAGGTAGATAGATAGAGATAGGTAGGTAGGTAGATAGATAGATAGAGATAGGTAGGTAGGTAGGTAGATAGATAGAGATAGGTAGGTAGGTAAGTAGATAGATAGAGATAGGTAGGTAGGTAGAGAGATAGATAGAGATAGGTAGGTAGGTAGGTAGATAGATAGAGATAGGTAGTTAGATAGATAGATAGAGATAGACAGGTAGGTAGATTGATAGAGAAAGATAGGTAGGTAGGTAGATAGATAGATAGATAGAGATAGGTAGGTAGGTAGATTGATAGATACAGATAGGTAGGTAGGTAGATAGATAGATACAGATAGTTAGGTAGGTAGATTGATAGATAGAGATAGGTAGGTAGGTAGATAGATAGATAGAGATAGGTAGGTAGGTAGGTAGATAGATAGAGATAGGTAGGTAGGTAGATAGATAGATAGAGATAGGTAGGTAGGTAGATTGATAGATACAGATAGGTAGGTAGGTAGATAGATAGATACAGATAGTTAGGTAGGTAGATTGATAGTTAGAGATAGGTAGGTAGGTAGATAGATAGATAGAGATAGGTAGGTAGGTAGGTAGATAGATAGAGATAGGTAGGTAGGTAGATAGATAGATAGAGATAGATAGGTAGGTAGATTGATAGAGACAGATAGGTAGGTAGGTAGATAGATAGATAGAGATAGGTAGGTATGTAGATATATAGATACAGATAGGTAGGTAGGTAGATTGATAGATACAGATAGGTAGGTAGGTAGATAGATAGATAGAGATAAGTAGGTAGGTAGATTGATAGATAGAGATAGGTAGGTAGATAGATAGATAGATAGATAGATAGATAGATAGATAGATAGATAGATAGATAGATAGATAGATAGAGATAGGTAGGTAGGTAGATAGATAGATAGATAGATAGAGATAGGTAGGTAGGTAGATAGATAGATAGAGATAGGTAGGTAGGTAGATTGATAGATACAGATAGGTAGGTAGGTAGATAGATAGATACATATGTAGGTAGGTAGGTAGATAGATAGATATAGATAGGTAGGCAGGTAGGTAGATAGATAGATACAGATAGGTAGGTAGGTAGATAGATAGATAGAGATAGATAGGTAGATAGATTGATAGATACAGATAGGTAGGTAGGTAGATAGATAGATATAGATAGGTAGGTAGGTAGATAGATAGATACAGATAGGTAGGTAGGTAGATAGATAGATAGAGATAGGTAGGTAGGTAGGTAGATAGATAGAGATAGGTAGGTAGGTAGATAGATAGAGATAGGTATTTAGATAGATAGAGATAGGTAGGTAGGTAGGTAGGTAGATAGATAGAGATAGGTAGGTAGGTAGATAGATAGATAGAGATAGATAGGTAGGTAGATTGATAGAGACAGATAGGTAGTTAGGTAGATAGATAGATAGAGATAGGTAGGTAGGTAGATTGATAGATAGATACAGATAGGTAGGTAGGTAGATAGATACAGAGGTAGGTAGGTAGATAGATAGATACAGATAGGTAGGTAGGTAGGTAGATAGATAGATAGAGATATGTAGGTAGGTAGATAGATAGATAGAGATAGGTAGGTAGGTAGATTGATAGATACAGATAGGTAGGTAGGTAGATAGATAGATACAGATAGTTAGGTAGGTAGATTGATAGATAGAGATAGGTAGATAGGTAGATAGATAGATAGAGATAGGTAGGTAGGTAGGTAGGTAGATAGATAGAGATAGGTAGGTAGGTAGATAGATAGATATAGATAGATAGGTAGGTAGATTGATAGAGACAGATAGGTAGGTAGGTAGATAGATAGATAGAGGTAGGTAGGTAGGTAGATTGATAGATACAGATAGTTAGGTAGGTAGATAGATAGATACAGATAGGTAGGTAGGTAGATAGATAGATACAGATAGGTAGGTAGGTAGATAGATAGATAGAGATAGGTAGGTAGGTAGGTAGATAGATAGAGATAGGTAGGTAGGTAAGTAGATAGATAGAGATAGGTAGGTAGGTAGAGAGATAGATAGAGATAGGTAGGTAGGTAGGTAGATAGATAGAGATAGGTAGGTAGATAGATAGATAGAGATAGATAGGTAGGTAGATTGATAGAGACAGATAGGTAGGTAGGTAGATAGATAGATAGATAGAGATAGGTAGGTAGGTAGATTGATAGATACAGATAGGTAGGTAGGTAGATAGATAGATACAGATAGGTAGGTAGGTACATAGATACAGATATGTAGGTAGGTAGATAGATAGAGATAGGTACATAGGTAGATAGATAGAGATAGGTATGTAGGTAGATTGATAGATACAGATAGGTAGGTAGGTAGATAGATAGATACAGATAGTTAGGTAGGTAGATTGATAGATAGAGATAGGTAGGTAGGTAGATAGATAGATAGAGATATGTAGGTAGGTAGGTAGATAGATAGAGATAGGTAGGTAGGTAGATAGATAGATAGAGATAGGTAGGTAGGTAGGTAGATAGATAGAGATAGGTAGGTAGGTAAGTAGATAGATAGAGATAGGTAGGTAGGTAGAGAGATAGATAGAGATAGGTAGGTAGGTAGGTAGATAGATAGAGATAGGTAGTTAGATAGATAGATAGAGATAGACAGGTAGGTAGATTGATAGAGAAAGATAGGTAGGTAGGTAGATAGATAGATAGATAGAGATAGGTAGGTAGGTAGATTGATAGATACAGATAGGTAGGTAGGTAGATAGATAGATACAGATAGTTAGGTAGGTAGATTGATAGATAGAGATAGGTAGGTAGGTAGATAGATAGATAGAGATAGGTAGGTAGGTAGGTAGATAGATAGAGATAGGTAGGTAGGTAGATAGATAGATAGAGATAGGTAGGTAGGTAGATTGATAGATACAGATAGGTAGGTAGGTAGATAGATAGATACAGATAGTTAGGTAGGTAGATTGATAGTTAGAGATAGGTAGGTAGGTAGATTGATAGATAGAGATAGGTAGGTAGATAGGTAGATAGATAGAGATAGGTAGGTAGGTAGATAGATAGATAGAGATAGATAGGTAGGTAGATTGATAGAGACAGATAGGTAGGTAGGTAGATAGATAGATAGAGATAGGTAGGTATGTAGATATATAGATACAGATAGGTAGGTAGGTAGATAGATAGATACAGATAGGTAGGTAGGTAGATAGATAGATACAGATAGGTAGGTAGGTAGATAGATAGATAGAGATAGGTAGGTAGGTAGATAGATAGAGATAGGTAGGTAGGTAGGTAGATAGATAGAGATCGGTAGGTAGGTAGAGAGATAGATAGAGATAGGTAGGTAGGTAGGTAGATAGATAGAGATAGGTAGGTAGGTAGATAGATAGATAGAGATAGATAGGTAGGTAGATTGATAGAGACAGATAGGTAGGTAGGTAGATAGATAGATAGATAGATAGATAGATAGATAGATAGATAGAGATAGGTAGGTAGGTAGATTGATAGAGACAGATAGGTAGGTAGGTAGATAGATAGATAGATAGAGATAGGTAGGTAGGTAGATTGATAGATACAGATAGGTAGGTAGGTAGATAGATAGATACAGATAGGTAGGTAAGTACATAGATACAGATATGTAGGTAGGTAGATAGATAGATAGAGATAGGTAGGTAGGTAGATAGTTAGAGATAGGTAGGTAGGTAGGTAGATAGATAGAGATAGGTAGGTAGGTAGAGAGATAGATAGAGATAGGTAGGTAGGTAGGTAGATAGATAGAGATAGGTAGTAAGGTAGATAGATAGATAGAGATAGATAGTTAGGTAGATTGATAGAGACAGATAGGTAGGTAGGTGGATAGATAGATAGAGATAGGTAGGTAGGTAGATTGATAGATACAGATAGGTAGGTAGGTAGATAGATAGATACAGATAGGTAGGTAGGTAGATAGATACAGATATGTAGGTAGGTAGATAGATAGATAGAGATAGGTAGGTAGGTAGGTAGGTAGATAGATAGATAGAGATAGGTAGGTAGGTAGGTAGGTAGAGATAGTTAGGTAGGTTGGTAGATAGATACAGATAGGTAGGTAGGTAGATAGATAGATAGAGATAGGTAGGTAGGTAGATTGATAGATACAGATAGGTAGGTAGGTAATTAGATAGATACAGATAGATAGGTAGGTAGATTGATAGAGACAGATAGGTAGGTAGGTAGATAGATAGATAGATAGAGATAGGTAGGTAGGTAGATTGATAGATACAGATAGGTAGGTAGGTAGGTAGGTAGGTAGATAGATAGATACAGATAGGTAGGTAGGTAGATAGATAGATAGAGATAGGTAGGTAGGTAGATTGATAGATACAGATAGGTAGGTAGGTAGGTAGATTGATAGATAGAGATAGGTAGGTAGGTAGATAGATAGAGACAGGTAGGTAGGTAGGTAGATAGATAGAGATAGGTCGGTAGGTATGTAGATAGAGATAGGTAGGTAGGTAGGTAGATAGATAGAGATAGGTAGGTAGGTAGATTGATAGAGACAGATAGGTAGGTAGGTAGATAGATAGATAGATAGATAGAGATAGGTAGGTAGGTAGATTGATAGATACAGATAGGTAGGTAGGTAGGTAGATAGATAGAGATAGGTAGGTAGGTAGAGAGATAGATAGAGATAGGTAGGTAGGTAGGTAGATAGATAGAGATAGGTAGTAAGGTAGATAGATAGATAGAGATAGATAGGTAGATAGATTGATAGAGACAGATAGGTAGGTAGGTGGATTGATAGATAGAGATAGGTAGGTAGGTAGATTGATAGATACAGATAGGTAGGTAGGTAGATAGATAGATACAGATAGGTAGGTAGGTAGATAGATACAGATATGTAGGTAGGTAGATAGATAGATAGAGATAGGTAGGTAGGTAGGTAGGTAGATAGATAGAGATAGGTAGGTAGGTAGGTAGGTAGAGATAGTTAGGTAGGTTGGTAGATAGATACAGATAGGTAGGTAGGTAGATAGATAGATAGAGATAGGTAGGTAGGTAGATTGATAGATACAGATAGGTAGGTAGGTAGGTAGATAGATAGAGATAGGTAGGTAGGTAGATAGAGATAGGTATGTAGGTAGATTTATAGATAGAGATAGGTAGGTAGGTAGATTGATAGATACAGATAGGTAGGTAGCTAGATAGATAGATACAGATAGGTAGGTAGGTAGATAGATAGATAGATAGACATAGGTAGGTAGGTAGATTGATAGATACAGATAGGTAGGTAGGTAGATAGATAGATACAGATAGGTAGGTAGGTAGATAAATAGATAGAGATAGGTAGGTAGGTAGATAGATAAATACAGATAGGTAGGTAGGTAGGTAGATAGATAGAGATAGGTAGGTAGGTAATAGATAGATAGAGATAGGTAGGTAGGTAGATCGATAGATACAGATAGGTAGGTAGGTAGGTAGATAGATAGATACAGATAGATAGGTAGGTAGATTGATAGATAGAGATAGGTAGGTAGGTAGATAGATAGATAGAGATAGGTAGGTAGGTAGGTAGATAGAGATAGGTAGGTATGTAGATAGATAGATAGAGATAGGTAGGTAGGTAGATAGATAGAGATAGATAGGTAGGTAGATTGATAGAGACAGATAGGTAGGTAGGTAGATAGATAGATAGCGATAGGTAGGTAGGTAGATAGATAGATACAGTTAGGTAGGTAGGTAGGTAGATAGATACAGATAGGTAGGTAGGTAGATAGATAGATAGAGATAGGTAGGTAGGTAGATAGATAGATAGAGATAGGTAGGTAGGTAGATAGATAGATAGAGATAGATAGGTAGGTAGATTGATAGAGACAGATAGGTAGGTAGATAGATAGATAGAGATAGGTAGGTAGGTAGATAGATAGATACATATGTAGGTAGGTAGGTAGATCGATAGATACAGATAGGTAGGTAGGTAGATAGATAGATAGAGATAGATAGGTAGGTAGATTGATAGATACAGATAGATAGGTAGGTAGATAGATAAATACAGATAGGTAGGTAGGTAGATAGATAGATACAGATAGGTAGGTAGGTAGGTAGATAGATAGAGATAGGTAGGTAGGTAGGTAGATAGATAGAGATAGGTAGGTAGGTAGGTAGATAGATAGAGATAGGTAGGTAGGTAGATAGATAGATAGAGATAGGTAGGTAGGTAGGTAGGTAGATAGATAGAGATAGGTAGGTAGGTAGATAGATAGATAGAGATAGATAGGTAGGTAGATTGATAGAGACAGATAGGTAGTTCGGTAGATAGATAGATAGATAGATAGATAGATAGATAGATAGATAGATAGATAGATAGATAGATAGATAGATAGATAGAGAAAGGTAGGTAGTTAGATTGATAGATAGATACAGATAGGTAGGTAGGTAGATAGATAGAGATAGGTAGGTAGGTAGATAGATAGATACAGATAGGTAGGTAGGTAGATAGATAGATAGAGATATGTAGGTAGGTAGATAGATAGAGATAGGTAGGTAGGTAGATTGATAGATACAGATAGGTAGGTAGGTAGATAGATAGATAGAGATAAGTAGGTAGGTAGATTGATAGATAGAGATAGGTAGGTAGATAGATAGATAGATAGATAGATAGATAGATAGATAGATAGAGATAGGTAGGTAGGTAGATAGATAGATAGATAGAGATAGGTAGGTTGGTAGATAGATAGATAGAGATAGGTAGGTAGGTAGATTGATAGATACAGATAGGTAGGTAGGTAATTAGATAGATACAGATAGATAGGTAGGTAGATAGATAGATACAGATAGGTAGGTAGGTAGATAGATAGATAGAGACAGGTAGGTAGGTAGGTAGATAGATAGAGATAGGTCGGTAGGTAGATTGATAGATACATATAGGTAGGTAGGTAGGTAGATTGATAGATAGAGATAGGCATGTAGATAGATAGATGGAGATAAGTAGGTAGGTAGATTGATAGATAGAGATAGGTAGGTAGGTAGATAGATAGATAGATAGATAGATAGATAGATAGAGATAGGTAGGTAGGTAGATAGATAGATAGATAGAGATAGGTAGGTAGGTAGATTGATAGATACAGATAGGTAGGTAGGTAGATAGATAGATATAGATAGGTAGGTAGGTAGATAGATAGATACATATGTAGGTAGGTAGGTAGGTAGATAGATAGATACAGATAGGTAGGTAGGTAGATAGATAGATAGAGATAGATAGGTAGGTAGATTGATAGATACAGATAGGTAGGTAGGTAGATAGATAAATACAGATAGGTAGGTAGGTAGATAGATAGATACAGATAGGTAGGTAGGTAGGTAGATAGATAGAAATAGGTAGGTAGGTAGGTAGATAGATAGAGATAGGTAGGTAGGTAGGTAGATAGACAGAGATAGGTAGGTAGGTAGATAGATAGATAGAGATAGGTAGGTAGGTAGGTAGGTAGATAGATAGAGATAGGTAGGTAGGTAGATAGATAGATAGAGATAGATAGGTAGGTAGATTGATAGAGACAGATAGGTAGTTAGGTAGATAGATAGATAGATAGAGAAAGGTAGGTAGTTAGATTGATAGATAGATACAGATAGGTAGGTAGGTAGATAGATAGAGATAGGTAGGTAGGTAGATAGATAGATACAGATAGGTAGGTAGGTAGATAGATAGATAGAGAAATGTAGGTAGGTAGATAGATAGATAGAGATAGGTAGGTAGGTAGATTGATAGATACAGATAGGTAGGTAGGTAGATAGATAGATAGAGATAAGTAGGTAGGTAGATTGATAGATAGAGATAGGTAGATAGATAGATAGATAGATAGATAGATAGATAGATAGATAGATAGATAGATAGATAGAGATAGGTAGGTAGGTAGATAGATAGATAGATAGAGATAGGTAGGTAGGTAGATAGATAGATAGAGATAGGTAGGTAGGTAGATTGATAGATACAGATAGGTAGGTAGGTAGATAGATAGATACATATGTAGGTAGGTAGGTAGATAGATAGATATAGATAGGTAGGCAGGTAGGTAGATAGATAGATACAGATAGGTAGGTAGGTATATAGATAGATAGAGATAGATAGGTAGATAGATTGATAGATACAGATAGGTAGGTAGGTAGATAGATAGATATAGATAGGTAGGTAGGTAGATAGATAGATACAGATAGGTAGGTAGGTAGATAGATTGATAGAGATAGGTAGGTAGGTAGGTAGATAGATAGAGATAGGTAGGTAGGTAGATAGATAGAGATAGGTATTTAGATAGATAGATAGAGATAGGTAGGTAGGTAGGTAGGTAGATAGATAGAGATAGGTAGGTAGGTAGATAGATAGATAGAGATAGATAGGTAGGTAGATTGATAGAGACAGATAGGTAGTTAGGTAGATAGATAGATAGAGATAGGTAGGTAGGTAGATTGATAGATAGATACAGATAGGTAGGTAGGTAGATAGATACAGATAGGTAGGTAGGTAGATAGATAGATACAGATAGGTAGGTAGGTAGGTAGATAGATAGATAGAGATATGTAGGTAGGTAGATAGATAGATAGAGATAGGTAGGTAGGTAGATTGATAGATACAGATAGGTAGGTAGGTAGATAGATAGATACAGATAGTTAGGTAGGTAGATTGATAGATAGAGATAGGTAGGTAGGTAGATAGATAGATAGAGATAGGTAGGTAGGTAGGTAGGTAGATAGATAGAGATAGGTAGGTAGGTAGATAGATAGATATAGATAGATAGGTAGGTAGATTGATAGAGACAGATAGGTAGGTAGGTAGATAGATAGATAGAGATAGGTAGGTAGGTACATTGATAGATACAGATAGTTAGGTAGGTAGATAGATAGATACAGATAGGTAGGTAGGTAGATAGATAGATACAGATAGGTAGGTAGGTAGATAGATAGATAGAGATAGGTAGGTAGGTAGGTAGATGGATAGAGATAGGTAGGTAGGTAAGTAGATAGATAGAGATAGGTAGGTAGGTAGAGAGATAGATAGAGATAGGTAGGTAGGTAGGTAGATAGATAGAGATAGGTAGGTAGATAGATAGATAGAGATAGATAGGTAGGTAGATTGATAGAGACAGATAGGTAGGTAGGTAGATAGATAGATAGATAGAGATAGGTAGGTAGGTAGATTGATAGATACAGATAGGTAGGTAGGTAGATAGATAGATACAGATAGGTAGGTAGGTACATAGATACAGATATGTAGGTAGGTAGATAGATAGAGATAGGTACGTAGGTAGATAGATAGAGATAGGTAGGTAGGTAGATTGATAGATACAGATAGGTAGGTAGGTAGATAGATAGATACAGATAGTTAGGTAGGTAGATTGATAGATAGAGATAGGTAGGTAGGTAGATAGATAGATAGAGATAGGTAGGTAGGTAGGTAGATAGATAGAGATAGGTAGGTAGGTAGATAGATAGATAGAGATAGGTAGGTAGGTAGGTAGATAGATAGAGATAGGTAGGTAGGTAAGTAGATAGCTAGAGATAGGTAGGTAGGTAGAGAGATAGATAGAGATAGGTAGGTAGGTAGGTAGATAGATAGAGATAGGTAGTTAGATAGATAGATAGAGATAGATAGGTAGGTAGATTGATAGAGACAGATAGGTAGGTAGGTAGATAGATAGATAGATAGAGATAGGTAGGTAGGTAGATTGATAGATACAGATAGGTAGGTAGGTAGATAGATAGATACATATGTAGGTAGGTAGGTAGATAGATAGATATAGATAGGTAGGCAGGTAGGTAGATAGATAGATACAGATAGGTAGGTAGGTATATAGATAGATAGAGATAGATAGGTAGATAGATTGATAGATACAGATAGGTAGGTAGGTAGATAGATAGATATAGATAGGTAGGTAGGTAGATAGATAGATACAGATAGGTAGGTAGGTAGATAGATTGATAGAGATAGGTAGGTAGGTAGGTAGATAGATAGAGATAGGTAGGTAGGTAGATAGATAGAGATAGGTATTTAGATAGATAGATAGAGATAGGTAGGTAGGTAGGTAGGTAGATAGATAGAGATAGGTAGGTAGGTAGATAGATAGATAGAGATAGATAGGTAGGTAGATTGATAGAGACAGATAGGTAGTTAGGTAGATAGATAGATAGAGATAGGTAGGTAGGTAGATTGATAGATAGATACAGATAGGTAGGTAGGTAGATAGATACAGATAGGTAGGTAGGTAGATAGATAGATACAGATAGGTAGGTAGGTAGGTAGATAGATAGATAGAGATATGTAGGTAGGTAGATAGATAGATAGAGATAGGTAGGTAGGTAGATTGATAGATACAGATAGGTAGGTAGGTAGATAGATAGATACAGATAGTTAGGTAGGTAGATTGATAGATAGAGATAGGTAGGTAGGTAGATAGATAGATAGAGATAGGTAGGTAGGTAGGTAGGTAGATAGATAGAGATAGGTAGGTAGGTAGATAGATAGATATAGATAGATAGGTAGGTAGATTGATAGAGACAGATAGGTAGGTAGGTAGATAGATAGATAGAGATAGGTAGGTAGGTACATTGATAGATACAGATAGTTAGGTAGGTAGATAGATAGATACAGATAGGTAGGTAGGTAGATAGATAGATACAGATAGGTAGGTAGGTAGATAGATAGATAGAGATAGGTAGGTAGGTAGGTAGATAGATAGAGATAGGTAGGTAGGTAAGTAGATAGATAGAGATAGGTAGGTAGGTAGAGAGATAGATAGAGATAGGTAGGTAGGTAGGTAGATAGATAGAGATAGGTAGGTAGATAGATAGATAGAGATAGATAGGTAGGTAGATTGATAGAGACAGATAGGTAGGTAGGTAGATAGATAGATAGATAGAGATAGGTAGGTAGGTAGATTGATAGATACAGATAGGTAGGTAGGTAGATAGATAGATACAGATAGGTAGGTAGGTACATAGATACAGATATGTAGGTAGGTAGATAGATAGAGATAGGTACGTAGGTAGATAGATAGAGATAGGTAGGTAGGTAGATTGATAGATACAGATAGGTAGGTAGGTAGATAGATAGATACAGATAGTTAGGTAGGTAGATTGATAGATAGAGATAGGTAGGTAGGTAGATAGATAGATAGAGATAGGTAGGTAGGTAGGTAGATAGATAGAGATAGGTAGGTAGGTAGATAGATAGATAGAGATAGGTAGGTAGGTAGGTAGATAGATAGAGATAGGTAGGTAGGTAAGTAGATAGATAGAGATAGGTAGGTAGGTAGAGAGATAGATAGAGATAGGTAGGTAGGTAGGTAGATAGATAGAGATAGGTAGTTAGATAGATAGATAGAGATAGATAGGTAGGTAGATTGATAGAGACAGATAGGTAGGTAGGTAGATAGATAGATAGATAGAGATAGGTAGGTAGGTAGATTGATAGATACAGATAGGTAGGTAGGTAGATAGATAGATACAGATAGTTAGGTAGGTAGATTGATAGATAGAGATAGGTAGGTAGGTAGATAGATAGATAGAGATAGGTAGGTAGGTAGGTAGATAGATAGAGATAGGTAGGTAGGTAGATAGATAGATAGAGATAGGTAGGTAGGTAGATTGATAGATACAGATAGGTAGGTAGGTAGATAGATAGATACAGATAGTTAGGTAGGTAGATTGATAGTTAGAGATAGGTAGGTAGGTAGATAGATAGATAGAGATAGGTAGGTAGGTAGGTAGATAGATAGAGATAGGTAGGTAGGTAGATAGATAGATAGAGATAGATAGGTAGGTAGATTGATAGATACAGATAGGTAGGTAGGTAGATTGATAGATAGAGATAGGTAGGTAGGTAGATTGATAGATAGAGATAGGTACGTAGGTAGGTAGATAGATAGAGATAGGTAGGTAGGTAGATAGATAGATAGAGATAGGTAGGTATGTAGATATATAGATACAGATAGGTAGGTAGGTAGATAGATAGATACAGATAGGTAGGTAGGTAGATAGATAGATACAGATAGGTAGGTAGGTAGATAGATAGATAGAGATAGGTAGGTAGGTAGATAGATAGAGATAGGTAGGTAGGTAGGTAGATAGATAGAGATCGGTAGGTAGGTAGAGAGATAGATAGAGATAGGTAGGTAGGTAGGTAGATAGATAGAGATAGGTAGGTAGGTAGATAGATAGATAGAGATAGATAGGTAGGTAGATTGATAGAGACAGATAGGTAGGTAGGTAGATAGATAGATAGATAGATAGATAGAGATAGGTAGGTAGGTAGATTGATAGAGACAGATAGGTAGGTAGGTAGATAGATAGATAGATAGAGATAGGTAGGTAGGTAGATTGATAGATACAGATAGGTAGGTAGGTAGATAGATAGATACAGATAGGTAGGTAAGTACATAGATACAGATATGTAGGTAGGTAGATAGATAGATAGAGATAGGTAGGTAGGTAGATAGTTAGAGATAGGTAGGTAGGTAGGTAGATAGATAGAGATAGGTAGGTAGGTAGAGAGATAGATAGAGATAGGTAGGTAGGTAGGTAGATAGATAGAGATAGGTAGTAAGGTAGATAGATAGATAGAGATAGATAGTTAGGTAGATTGATAGAGACAGATAGGTAGGTAGGTGGATAGATAGATAGAGATAGGTAGGTAGGTAGATTGATAGATACAGATAGGTAGGTAGGTAGATAGATAGATACAGATAGGTAGGTAGGTAGATAGATACAGATATGTAGGTAGGTAGATAGATAGATAGAGATAGGTAGGTAGGTAGGTAGGTAGAGATAGGTAGGTAGGTAGATAGATAGATAGATAGAGATAGGTAGGTAGGTAGATTGATAGATACAGATAGGTTGGTAGCTAGATAGATAGATACAGATAGGTAGGTAGGTAGATAGATAGATAGATAGATAGACATAGGTAGGTAGGTAGATTGATAGATACAGATAGGTAGGTAGGTAGATAGATAGATACAGATAGGTAGGTAGGTAGATAAATAGATAGAGATAGGTAGGTAGGTAGATAGATAAATACAGATAGGTAGGTAGGTAGGTAGATAGATAGAGATAGGTAGGTAGGTAGATAGATAGATAGAGATAGGTAGGTAGGTAGATCGATAGATACAGATAGGTAGGTAGGTAGGTAGATAGATACAGATAGGTAGGTAGGTAGATTGATAGATAGAGATAGGTAGGTAGGTAGATAGATAGATAGAGATAGGTAGGTAGGTAGGTAGATAGAGATAGTTAGGTATGTAGATAGATAGATAGAGATAGGTAGGTAGGTAGATAGATAGAGATAGATAGGTAGGTAGATTGATAGAGACAGATAGGTAGGTAGGTAGATAGATAGATAGCGATAGGTAGGTAGGTAGATAGATAGATACAGTTAGGTAGGTAGGTAGGTAGATAGATACAGATAGGTAGGTAGGTAGATAGATAGATAGAGATAGGTAGGTAGGTAGATAGATAGATAGAGATAGGTAGATAGGTAGATAGATAGATAGAGATAGATAGGTAGGTAGATTGATAGAGACAGATAGGTAGGTAGATAGATACATAGAGATAGGTAGGTAGGTAGATAGATAGATACATATGTAGGTAGGTAGGTAGGTAGATAGATAGAGATAGGTAGGTAGGTAGGTAGATAGATAGAGATAGGTAGGTAGGTAGGTAGATAGATAGAGATAGGTAGGTAGGTAGATAGATAGATAGAGATAGGTAGGTAGGTAGGTAGGTAGATAGATAGAGATAGGTAGGTAGGTAGATAGATAGATAGAGATAGGTAGGTAGATTGATAGAGACAGATAGGTAGTTAGGTAGATAGATAGATAGATAGAGAAAGGTAGGTAGTTAGATTGATAGATAGATACAGATAGGTAGGTAGGTAGATAGATAGAGATAGGTAGGTAGGTAGATAGATAGATACAGATAGGTAGGTAGGTAGATAGATAGATAGAGATATGTAGGTAGGTAGATAGATAGAGATAGGTAGGGAGGTAGATTGATAGATACAGATAGGTAGGTAGGTAGATAGATAGATAGAGATAAGTAGGTAGGTAGATTGATAGATAGAGATAGGTAGGTAGGTAGGTAGGTAGATAGATAGATAGATAGATAGATAGATAGATAGATAGATAGATAGATAGATAGATAGATAGATAGATAGAGATAGGTAGGTAGGTAGATAGATAGATAGATAGAGATAGGTAGGTTGGTATATAGATAGATAGAGATAGGTAGGTAGGTAGATTGATAGATACAGATAGGTAGGTAGGTAATTAGATAGATACAGATAGATAGGTAGGTAGATAGATAGATACAGATAGGTAGGTAGGTAGATAGATAGATAGAGATAGGTAGGTAGGTAGATTGATAGATACAGATAGGTAGGTAGGTAGATTGATAGATAGAGATAGGTAGGTAGGTAGATAGATAGATAGAGACAGGGAGGTAGGTAGGTAGATAGATAGAGATAGGTCGGTAGGTAGATTGATAGATACAGATAGGGAGGTAGGTAGGTAGATTGATAGATAGAGATAGGTAGGCACGTAGATAGATAGATGGAGATAAGTAGGTAGGTAGATTGATAGATAGAGATAGGTAGGTAGGTAGATAGATAGATAGATAGATAGATAGAGATAGGTAGGTAGGTAGATAGATAGATAGAGATAGGTAGGTAGGTAGATTGATAGATACAGATAGGTAGGTAGGTAGATAGATAGATATAGATAGGTAGGTAGGTAGATAGATAGATACATATGTAGGTAGGTAGGTAGGTAGATAGATAGATAGATACAGATAGGTAGGTAGGTAGATAGATAGATAGATATAGATAGGTAGGTAGATTGATAGATACAGATAGGTAGGTAGGTAGATAGATAAATACAGATAGGTAGGTAGGTAGATAGATAGATACAGATAGGTAGGTAGGTAGGTAGATAGATAGAGATAGGTAGGTAGGTAGGTAGGTAGATAGATAGAGATAGGTAGGTAGGTAGATTGATAGATACAGATAGGTAGGTAGGTAGATAGATAGATACATATGTAGGTAGGTAGGTAGATAGATAGATATAGATAGGTAGGCAGGTAGGTAGATAGATAGATACAGATAGGTAGGTAGGTATATAGATAGATAGAGATAGATAGGTAGATAGATTGATAGATACAGATAGGTAGGTAGGTAGATAGATAGATATAGATAGGTAGGTAGGTAGATAGATAGATACAGATAGGTAGGTAGGTAGATAGATTGATAGAGATAGGTAGGTAGGTAGGTAGATAGATAGAGATAGGTAGGTAGGTAGATAGATAGAGATAGGTATTTAGATAGATAGATAGAGATAGGTAGGTAGGTAGGTAGGTAGATAGATAGAGATAGGTAGGTAGGTAGATAGATAGATAGAGATAGATAGGTAGGTAGATTGATAGAGACAGATAGGTAGTTAGGTAGATAGATAGATAGAGATAGGTAGGTAGGTAGATTGATAGATAGATACAGATAGGTAGGTAGGTAGATAGATACAGATAGGTAGGTAGGTAGATAGATAGATACAGATAGGTAGGTAGGTAGGTAGATAGATAGATAGAGATATGTAGGTAGGTAGATAGATAGATAGAGATAGGTAGGTAGGTAGATTGATAGATACAGATAGGTAGGTAGGTAGATAGATAGATACAGATAGTTAGGTAGGTAGATTGATAGATAGAGATAGGTAGGTAGGTAGATAGATAGATAGAGATAGGTAGGTAGGTAGGTAGGTAGATAGATAGAGATAGGTAGGTAGGTAGATAGATAGATATAGATAGATAGGTAGGTAGATTGATAGAGACAGATAGGTAGGTAGGTAGATAGATAGATAGAGATAGGTAGGTAGGTAGATTGATAGATACAGATAGTTAGGTAGGTAGATAGATAGATACAGATAGGTAGGTAGGTAGATAGATAGATACAGATAGGTAGGTAGGTAGATAGATAGATAGAGATAGGTAGGTAGGTAGGTAGATAGATAGAGATAGGTAGGTAGGTAAGTAGATAGATAGAGATAGGTAGGTAGGTAGAGAGATAGATAGAGATAGGTAGGTAGGTAGGTAGATAGATAGAGATAGGTAGGTAGATAGATAGATAGAGATAGATAGGTAGGTAGATTGATAGAGACAGATAGGTAGGTAGGTAGATAGATAGATAGATAGAGATAGGTAGGTAGGTAGATTGATAGATACAGATAGGTAGGTAGGTAGATAGATAGATACAGATAGGTAGGTAGGTACATAGATACAGATATGTAGGTAGGTAGATAGATAGAGATAGGTACGTAGGTAGATAGATAGAGATAGGTAGGTAGGTAGATTGATAGATACAGATAGGTAGGTAGGTAGATAGATAGATACAGATAGTTAGGTAGGTAGATTGATAGATAGAGATAGGTAGGTAGGTAGATAGATAGATAGAGATAGGTAGGTAGGTAGGTAGATAGATAGAGATAGGTAGGTAGGTAGATAGATAGAGATAGGTAGGTAGGTAGGTAGATAGATAGAGATAGGTAGGTAGGTAAGTAGATAGATAGAGATAGGTAGGTAGGTAGAGAGATAGATAGAGATAGGTAGGTAGGTAGGTAGATAGATAGAGATAGGTAGTTAGATAGATAGATAGAGATAGATAGGTAGGTAGATTGATAGAGACAGATAGGTAGGTAGGTAGATAGATAGATAGATAGAGATAGGTAGGTAGGTAGATTGATAGATACAGATAGGTAGGTAGGTAGATAGATAGATACAGATAGTTAGGTAGGTAGATTGATAGATAGAGATAGGTAGGTAGGTAGATAGATAGATAGAGATAGGTAGGTAGGTAGGTAGATAGATAGAGATAGGTAGGTAGGTAGATAGATAGATAGAGATAGGTAGGTAGGTGGATTGATAGATACAGATAGGTAGGTAGGTAGATAGATAGAAACAGATAGTTAGGTAGGTAGATTGATAGTTAGAGATAGGTAGGTAGGTAGATAGATAGATAGAGATAGGTAGGTAGGTAGGTAGATAGATAGAGATAGGTAGGTAGGTAGATAGATAGAGATAGATAGGTAGGTAGATTGATAGATACAGATAGGTAGGTAGGTAGATTGATAGATAGAGATAGGTAGGTAGGTAGATAGATAGATAGAGATAGGTAGGTAGGTAGGTAGATAGATAGAGATAGGTAGGTAGGTATTTAGATAGATAGAGATAGATAGGTAGGTAGATTGATAGAGACAGATAGGTAGGTATGTAGATAGATAGATAGAGATAGGTAGGTATGTAGATATATAGATACAGATAGGTAGGTAGGTAGATAGATAGATACAGATAGGTAGGTAGGTAGATAGATAGATACAGATAGGTAGGTAGGTAGATAGATAGATAGAGATAGGTAGGTAGGTAGATAGATAGAGATAGGTAGGTAGGTAGGTAGATAGATAGAGATCGGTAGGTAGGTAGAGAGATAGATAGAGATAGGTAGGTAGGTAGGTAGATAGATAGAGATAGGTAGGTAGGTAGATAGATAGATAGAGATAGATAGGTAGGTAGATTGATAGAGACAGATAGGTAGGTAGGTAGATAGATAGATAGATAGATAGATAGATAGAGATAGGTAGGTAGGTAGATTGATAGAGACAGATAGGTAGGTAGGTAGATAGATAGATAGATAGAGATAGGTAGGTAGGTAGATTGATAGATACAGATAGGTAGGTAGGTAGATAGATAGATACAGATAGGTAGGTAAGTACATAGATACAGATATGTAGGTAGGTAGATAGATAGATAGAGATAGGTAGGTAGGTAGATAGTTAGAGATAGGTAGGTAGGTAGGTAGATAGATAGAGATAGGTAGGTAGGTAGAGAGATAGATAGAGATAGGTAGGTAGGTAGGTAGATAGATAGAGATAGGTAGTAAGGTAGATAGATAGATAGAGATAGATAGTTAGGTAGATTGATAGAGACAGATAGGTAGGTAGGTGGATAGATAGATAGAGATAGGTAGGTAGGTAGATTGATAGATACAGATAGGTAGGTAGGTAGATAGATAGATACAGATAGGTAGGTAGGTAGATAGATACAGATATGTAGGTAGGTAGATAGATAGATAGAGATAGGTAGGTAGGTAGGTAGGTAGAGATAGGTAGGTAGGTAGATAGATAGATAGATAGAGATAGGTAGGTAGGTAGATTGATAGATACAGATAGGTAGGTAGCTAGATAGATAGATACAGATAGGTAGGTAGGTAGATGGATAGATAGATAGATAGACATAGGTAGGTAGGTAGATTGATAGATACAGATAGGTAGGTAGGTAGATAGATAGATACAGATAGGTAGGTAGGTAGATAAATAGATAGAGATAGGTAGGTAGGTAGATAGATAAATACAGATAGGTAGGTAGGTAGGTAGATAGATAGAGATAGGTAGGTAGGTAGATAGATAGATAGAGATAGGTAGGTAGGTAGATCGATAGATACAGATAGGTAGGTAGGTAGGTAGATAGATACAGATAGGTAGGTAGGTAGATTGATAGATAGAGATAGGTAGGTAGGTAGATAGATAGATAGAGATAGGTAGGTAGGTAGGTAGATAGAGATAGTTAGGTATGTAGATAGATAGATAGAGATAGGTAGGTAGGTAGATAGATAGAGATAGATAGGTAGGTAGATTGATAGAGACAGATAGGTAGGTAGGTAGATAGATAGATAGCGATAGGTAGGTAGGTAGATAGATAGATACAGTTAGGTAGGTAGGTAGGTAGATAGATACAGATAGGTAGGTAGGTAGATAGATAGATAGAGATAGGTAGGTAGGTAGATAGATAGATAGAGATAGGTAGGTAGGTAGATAGATAGATAGAGATAGATAGGTAGGTAGATTGATAGAGACAGATAGGTAGGTAGATAGATACATAGAGATAGGTAGGTAGGTAGATAGATAGATACATATGTAGGTAGGTAGGTAGGTAGATAGATAGAGATAGGTAGGTAGGTAGGTAGATAGATAGAGATAGGTAGGTAGGTAGGTAGATAGATAGAGATAGGTAGGTAGGTAGATAGATAGATAGAGATAGGTAGGTAGGTAGGTAGGTAGATAGATAGAGATAGGTAGGTAGGTAGATAGATAGATAGAGATAGGTAGGTAGATTGATAGAGACAGATAGGTAGTTAGGTAGATAGATAGATAGATAGAGAAAGGTAGGTAGTTAGATTGATAGATAGATACAGATAGGTAGGTAGGTAGATAGATAGAGATAGGTAGGTAGGTAGATAGATAGATACAGATAGGTAGGTAGGTAGATAGATAGATAGAGATATGTAGGTAGGTAGATAGATAGAGATAGGTAGGGAGGTAGATTGATAGATACAGATAGGTAGGTAGGTAGATAGATAGATAGAGATAAGTAGGTAGGTAGATTGATAGATAGAGATAGGTAGGTAGGTAGATAGATAGATAGATAGATAGATAGATAGATAGATAGATAGATAGATAGAGATAGGTAGGTAGGTAGATAGATAGATAGATAGAGATAGGTAGGTTGGTATATAGATAGATAGAGATAGGTAGGTAGGTAGATTGATAGATACAGATAGGTAGGTAGGTAATTAGATAGATACAGATAGATAGGTAGGTAGATAGATAGATACAGATAGGTAGGTAGGTAGATAGATAGATAGAGATAGGTAGGTAGGTAGATTGATAGATACAGATAGGTAGGTAGGTAGATTGATAGATAGAGATAGGTAGGTAGGTAGATAGATAGATAGAGACAGGGAGGTAGGTAGGTAGATAGATAGAGATAGGTCGGTAGGTAGATTGATAGATACAGATAGGGAGGTAGGTAGGTAGATTGATAGATAGAGATAGGTAGGCACGTAGATAGATAGATGGAGATAAGTAGGTAGGTAGATTGATAGATAGAGATAGGTAGGTAGGTAGATAGATAGATAGATAGATAGAGATAGGTAGGTAGGTAGATAGATAGATAGAGATAGGTAGGTAGGTAGATTGATAGATACAGATAGGTAGGTAGGTAGATAGATAGATATAGATAGGTAGGTAGGTAGATAGATAGATACATATGTAGGTAGGTAGGTAGGTAGATAGATAGATAGATACAGATAGGTAGGTAGGTAGATAGATAGATAGATATAGATAGGTAGGTAGATTGATAGATACAGATAGGTAGGTAGGTAGATAGATAAATACAGATAGGTAGGTAGGTAGATAGATAGATACAGATAGGTAGGTAGGTAGGTAGATAGATAGAGATAGGTAGGTAGGTAGGTAGGTAGATAGATAGAGATAGGTAGGTAGGTAGGTAGATAGATAGAGATAGGTAGGTAGGTAGATAGATAGAGATAGGTAGGTAGGTAGGTAGATAGATAGAGATAGGTAGGTAGGTAGATAGATAGATAGAGATAGATAGGTAGGTAGATTGATAGAGACAGATAGGTAGTTAGGTAGATAGATAGATAGATAGAGAAAGGTAGGTAGTTAGATTGATAGATAGATACAGATAGGTAGGTAGGTAGATAGATAGAGATAGGTAGGTAGGTAGATAGATAGATACAGATAGGTAGGTAGGTAGATAGATAGAGAGAGATATGTAGGTAGGTAGATAGATAGATAGAGATAGGTAGGTAGGTAGATTGATAGATACAGATAGGTAGGTAGGTAGATAGATAGATAGAGATAAGTAGGTAGGTAGATTGATAGATAGAGATAGGTAGGTAGGTAGATAGATAGATAGATAGATAGATAGATAGATAGATAGATAGATAGAGATAGGTAGGTAGGTAGATAGATAGATAGATAGATAGAGATAGGTAGGTAGGTAGATAGATAGATAGAGATAGGTAGGTAGGTAGATTGATAGATACAGATAGGTAGGTAGGTAGATAGATAGATACAGTTAGGTAGGTAGGTAGGTAGATAGATACAGATAGGTAGGTAGGTAGATAGATAGATAGAGATAGGTAGGTAGGTAGGTAGATAGATAGAGATAGGTAGGTAGGTAGAGAGATAGATAGAGATAGATAGGTAGGTAGATTGATAGAGACAGATAGGTAGGTAGATAGATACATAGAGATAGGTAGGTAGGTAGATAGATAGATACATATGTAGGTAGGTAGGTAGGTAGATAGATAGATACAGATAGGTAGGTAGGTAGATAGATAGATAGAGATAGATAGGTAGGTAGATTGATAGATACAGATAGGTAGGTAGGTAGATAGATAAATACAGATAGGTAGGTAGGTAGATAGATAGATACAGATAGGTAGGTAGGTAGGTAGATAGATAGAGATAGGTAGGTAGGTAGGTAGATAGATAGAGATAGGTAGGTAGGTAGGTAGATAGATAGAGATAGGTAGGTAGGTAGATAGATAGATAGAGATAGGTAGGTAGGTAGGTAGGTAGATAGATAGAGATAGGTAGGTAGGTAGATAGATAGATAGAGATAGATAGGTAGATTGATAGAGACAGATAGGTAGTTAGGTAGATAGATAGATAGATAGAGAAAGGTAGGTAGTTAGATTGATAGATAGATACAGATAGGTAGGTAGGTAGATAGATAGAGATAGGTAGGTAGATAGATAGATACAGATAGGTAGGTAGGTAGATAGATAGATAGAGATATGTAGGTAGGTAGATAGATAGAGATAGGTAGGTAGGTAGATTGATAGATACAGATAGGTAGGTAGGTAGATAGATAGATAGAGATAAGTAGGTAGGTAGATTGATAGATAGAGATAGGTAGGTAGGTAGATAGATAGATAGATAGATAGATAGATAGATAGATAGATAGATAGATAGATAGAGATAGGTAGGTAGGTAGAATGATAGATACAGATAGGTAGGTAGGTAATTAGATAGATACAGATAGATAGGTAGGTAGATAGATAGATACAGATAGGTAGGTAGGTAGATAGATAGATAGAGATAGGTAGGTAGGTAGATTGATAGATACAGATAGGTAGGTAGGTAGATTGATAGATAGAGATAGGTAGGTAGGTAGATAGATAGATAGAGACAGGTAGGTAGGTAGGTAGATAGATAGAGATAGGTCGGTAGGTAGATTGATAGATACAGATAGGTAGGTAGGTAGGTAGATTGATAGATAGAGATAGGTAGGCAGGTAGATAGATAGATGGAGATAAGTAGGTAGGTAGATTGATAGATAGAGATAGGTAGGTAGGTAGATAGATAGATAGATAGATAGATAGAGATAGGTAGGTAGGTAGATAGATAGATAGAGATAGGTAGGTAGGTAGATTGATAGATACAGATAGGTAGGTAGGTAGATAGATAGATATAGATAGGTAGGTAGGTAGATAGATAGATACATATGTAGGTAGGTAGGTAGGTAGATAGATAGATACAGATAGGTAGGTAGGTAGATAGATAGATAGAGATAGATAGGTAGGTAGATTGATAGATACAGATAGGTAGGTAGGTAGATAGATAAATACAGATAGGTAGGTAGGTAGATAGATAGATACAGATAGGTAGGTAGGTAGGTAGATAGATAGAGATAGGTAGGTAGGTAGGTAGATAGATAGAGATAGGTAGGTAGGTAGGTAGATAGATAGAGATAGGTAGGTAGGTAGATAGATAGATAGAGATAGGTAGGTAGTTAGGTAGGTAGGTAGATAGATAGAGATAGGTAGGTAGGTAGATAGATAGATAGAGATAGATAGGTAGGTAGATTGATAGAGACAGATAGGTAGTTAGGTAGATAGATAGATAGATAGAGAAAGGTAGGTAGTTAGATTGATAGATAGATACAGATAGGTAGGTAGGTAGATAGATAGAGATAGGTAGGTAGGTAGATATATAGATACAGATAGGTAGGTAGGTAGATAGATAGATAGAGATATGTAGGTAGGTAGATAGATAGATAGAGATAGGTAGGTAGGTAGATTGATAGATACAGATAGGTAGGTAGGTAGATAGATAGATAGAGATAAGTAGGTAGGTAGATTGATAGATACAGATAGGTAGGTAGGTAGATAGATAGATAGATAGATAGATAGATAGATAGATAGATAGATAGATAGATAGATAGATAGAGATAGGTAGGTAGGTAGATAGATAGATAGATAGATAGAGATAGGTAGGTAGATAGATAGATAGATAGAGATAGGTAGGTAGGTAGATTGATAGATACAGATAGGTAGGTAGGTAGATAGATAGATAAATATGTAGGTAGGTAGGTAGATAGATAGATACAGATAGGTAGGCAGGTAGGTAGATAGATAGATACAGATAGGTAGGTAGGTAGATAGATAGATATAGATAGGTAGGTAGGTAGATAGATAGATACATATGTAGGTAGGTAGGTAGGTAGGTAGATAGATAGATACAGATAGGTAGGTAGGTAGATAGATAGATAGATAGATATAGATAGGTAGGTAGATTGATAGATACAGATAGGTAGGTAGGTAGATAGATAAATACAGATAGGTAGGTAGGTAGATAGATAGATACAGATAGGTAGGTAGGTAGGTAGATAGATAGAGATAGGTAGGTAGGTAGGTAGATAGATAGAGATAGGTAGGTAGGTAGGTAGATAAATAGAGATAGGTAGGTAGGTAGATAGATAGATAGAGATAGGTAGGTAGGTAGGTAGGTAGATAGATAGAGATAGGTAGGTAGGTAGATAGATAGATAGAGATAGATAGGTAGGTAGATTGATAGAGACAGATAGGTAGTTAGGTAGATAGATAGATAGATAGAGAAAGGTAGGTAGTTAGATTGATAGATAGATACAGATAGGTAGGTAGGTAGATAGATAGAGATAGGTAGGTAGGTAGATAGATAGATACAGATAGGTAGGTAGGTAGATAGATAGAGAGAGATATGTAGGTAGGTAGATAGATAGATAGAGATAGGTAGGTAGGTAGATTGATAGATACAGATAGGTAGGTAGGTAGATAGATAGATAGAGATAAGTAGGTAGGTAGATTGATAGATAGAGATAGGTAGGTAGGTAGACAGATAGATAGATAGATAGATAGATAGATAGATAGATAGATAGATAGATAGATAGATAGATAGATAGATAGAGATAGGTAGGTAGGTAGATAGATAGATAGATAGAGATAGGTAGGTAGGTAGATAGATAGATAGAGATAGGTAGGTAGGTAGATTGATAGATACAGATAGGTAGGTAGGTAGATAGATAGATACAGTTAGGTAGGTAGGTAGGTAGATAGATACAGATAGGTAGGTAGGTAGATAGATAGATAGAGATAGGTAGGTAGGTAGATAGATAGATAGAGATAGGTAGGTAGGTAGAGAGATAGATAGAGATAGATAGGTAGGTAGATTGATAGAGACAGATAGGTAGGTAGATAGATACATAGAGATAGGTAGGTAGGTAGATAGATAGATACATATGTAGGTAGGTAGGTAGGTAGATAGATAGATACAGATAGGTAGGTAGGTAGATAGATAGATAGAGATAGATAGGTAGGTAGATTGATAGATACAGATAGGTAGGTAGGTAGATAGATAAATACAGATAAGTAGGTAGGTAGATAGATAGATACAGATAGGTAGGTAGGTAGGTAGATAGATAGAGATAGGTAGGTAGGTAGGTAGATAGATAGAGATAGGTAGGTAGGTAGGTAGATAGATAGAGATAGGTAGGTAGGTAGATAGATAGATAGAGATAGGTAGGTAGGTAGGTAGATAGATAGAGATAGGTAGGTAGGTAGATAGATAGATAGAGATAGATAGGTAGGTAGATTGATAGAGACAGATAGGTAGTTAGGTAGATAGATAGATAGATAGAGAAAGGTAGGTAGTTAGATTGATAGATAGATACAGATAGGTAGGTAGGTAGATAGATAGAGATAGGTAGGTAGATAGATAGATACAGATAGGTAGGTAGGTAGATAGATAGATAGAGATATGTAGGTAGGTAGATAGATAGAGATAGGTAGGTAGGTAGGTAGATAGATAGATATAGGTAGGTAGGTAGGTAGATAGATAGAGATAGGTAGGTAGGTAGATAGATAGATAGAGATAGGTAGGTAGGTAGGTAGGTAGATAGATAGAGATAGGTAGGTAGGTAGATAGATAGATAGATAGAGATAGATAGGTAGGTAGATTGATAGAGACAGATAGGTAGTTAGGTAGATAGATAGATAGATAGAGAAAGGTAGGTAGTTAGATTGATAGATAGATACAGATAGGTAGGTAGGTAGATAGATAGAGATAGGTAGGTAGGTAGATAGATAGATACAGATAGGTAGGTAGGTAGATAGATAGATAGAGATATGTAGGTAGGTAGATAGATAGATAGAGATAGGTAGGTAGGTAGATTGATAGATACAGATAGGTAGGTAGGTAGATAGATAGATAGAGATAAGTAGGTAGGTAGATTGATAGATAGAGATAGGTAGGTAGGTAGATAGAGAGATAGATAGATAGATAGATAGATAGATAGATAGATAGATAGATAGATAGATAGATAGATAGATAGATAGAGATAGGTAGGTAGGTAGATAGATAGATAGATAGATAGATAGAGATAGGTAGGTAGATAGATAGATAGATAGAGATAGGTAGGTAGGTAGATTGATAGATACAGATAGGTAGGTAGGTAGATAGATAGATACATATGTAGGTAGGTAGGTAGATAGATAGATAGAGATAGGTAGGCAGGTAGGTAGATAGATAGATACAGATAGGTAGGTAGGTAGATAGATAGATAGAGATAGATAGGTAGATAGATTGATAGATACAGATAGGTAGGTAGGTAGATAGATATAGATAGGTAGGTAGGTAGATAGATAGATACAGATAGGTAGGTAGGTAGATAGATAGATAGAGATAGGTAGGTAGGTTGGTAGATAGATAGAGATAGGTAGGTAGGTAGATAGATAGAGATAGGTAGGTAGATAGATAGATAGAGATAGGTAGGTAGGTAGGTAGATAGATAGAGATAGGTAGGTAGGTAGGTAGGTATATAGATAGAGATAGGTAGGTAGGTAGATTGATAGAGACAGATAGGTAGGTAGGTAGGTAGATAGATAGATAGATAGATAGATAGAGATAGGTAGGTAGGTAGGTAGGTAGGTAGAGATAGTTAGGTAGGTAGGTAGATAGAAAGAGATAGTTAGGTAGGTAGGTAGATAGATACAGATAGGTAGGTAGGTAGATAGATAGATAGAGATAGGTAGGTAGGTAGATTGATAGATACAGATAGGTAGGTAGGTAGATAGATAGATAGAGATAGGTAGGTAGGTAGATAGATAGAGATGGGTAGGTAGGTAGGTAGATAGATAGAGATAGGTAGGTAGCTAGATAGATAGATACAGATAGGTAGGTAGGTAGATAGATAGATACAGATAGGTAGGTAGGTAGATTGATAGATAGAGATAGGTAGGTAGGTAGATAGATACATAGAGATAGGTAGGTAGGTAGGTAGATAGATAGAGATAGGTAGGTAGGTAGATAGATAGATAGAGATAGATAGGTAGGTAGATTGATAGAGACAGATAGGTAGGTAGGTAGATAGATAGATAGAGATAGGTAGGTAGGTAGATTGATAGATACAGATAGGTAGGTAGGTAGATAGATAGATACAGATAGGTAGGTAGGTAGATAGATAGATACAGATAGGTAGGTAGGTAGATAGATAGATAGAGATAGGTAGGTAGGTAGATTGATAGATACAGATATGTAGGTAGGTAGATTGATAGATAGAGATAGGTACGTAGGTAGATAGATAGATAGAGACAGGTAGGTAGGTAGGTAGATAGATAGAGATAGGTCGGTAGGTATGTAGAAAGATAGAGATAGGTAGGTAGGTAGATTGATAGATAGAGATAGGTAGGCAGGTAGATAGATAGATAGATAGATAGATAGATAGATAGATAGATAGATAGATAGATAGATAGATAGATAGATAGAGATAAGTAGGTAGGTAGATTGATAGATAGAGATAGGTAGGTAGGTAGATAGATAGATAAATAGAGATAGGTAGGTAGGTAGATAGATAGATACAGAGAGGTAGGTAGGTAGATAGATAGATACAGATAGGTAGGTAGGTAGACAGATAGATACATATGTAGGTAGTTAGATAGATAGATACACATAGGTAGGTAGGTAGGTAGATAGATAGATACAGATAGGTAGGTAGGTAGATAGATAGATAGAGATAGATAGGTATGTAGATTGATAGATACAGAGAGGTAGGTAGGTAGATAGATAGATACAGATAGGTAGGTAGGTAGACAGATAGATACATATGTAGGTAGTTAGATAGATAGATACAGATAGGTAGGTAGGTAGGTAGATAGATAGATACAGATAGGTAGGTAGGTAGATAGATAGATAGAGATAGGTAGGTATGTAGATTGATAGATAGAGATAGGTAGGCAGGTAGATATATAGAGATAGATAGGTAGGTAGATTGATAGAGACAGATAGGTAGGTAGGTAGATAGATAGATAGCGATAGGTAGGTAGGTAGATAGATAGATACAGTTAGGTAGGTAGGTAGGTAGATAGATACAGATAGGTAGGTAGGTAGATAGATAGATAGAGATAGATAGGTAGGTAGATTGATAGATACAGATAGGTAGGTAGGTAGATAGATAAATACAGATAGGTAGGTAGGTAGATAGATAGATACAGATAGGTAGGTAGGTAGGTAGATAGATAGAGATAGGTAGGTAGGTAGGTAGATAGATAGATAGAGATAGGTAGGTAGGTAGGTAGATAGATAGAGATAGGTAGGTAGGTAGATAGATAGATAGAGATAGGTAGGTAGGTAGGTAGATAGATAGAGATAGGTAGGTAGGTAGATAGATAGATAGAGATAGATAGGTAGGTAGATTGATAGAGACAGATAGGTAGTTAGGTAGATAGATAGATAGATAGATAGAGAAAGGTAGGTAGTTAGATTGATAGATAAATACAGATAGGTAGGTAGGTAGATAGGTAGAGATAGGTAGGTAGGTAGATAGATAGATACAGATAGGTAGGTAGGTAGATAGATAGATAGAGATATGTAGGTAGGTAGATAGATAGAGATAGGTAGGTAGGTAGATTGATAGATACAGATAGGTAGGTAGGTAGATAGATAGATAGAGATAAGTAGGTAGGTAGATTGATAGATAGAGATAGGTAGGTAGGTAGATAGATAGATAGATAGATAGATAGATAGATAGATAGATAGATAGATAGATAGATAGATAGATAGATAGATAGAGATAGGTAGGTAGGTAGGTAGATAGATAGATAGATAGAGATAGGTAGGTTGGTAGATAGATAGATAGAGATAGGTAGGTAGGTAGATTGATAGATACAGATAGGTAGGTAGGTAATTAGATAGATACAGATAGATAGGTAGGTAGATAGATAGATACAGATAGGTAGGTAGGTAGATAGATAGATAGAGATAGGTAGGTAGGTAGATTGATAGATACAGATAGGTAGGTAGGTAGATTGATAGATAGAGATAGGTAGGTAGGTAGATAGATAGATAGAGACAGGTAGGTAGGTAGGTAGATAGATAGAGATAGGTCGGTAGGTAGATTGATAGATACAGATAGGTAGGTAGGTAGGTAGATTGATAGATCGAGATAGGTAGGCAGGTAGATAGATAGATAGATAGATAGATAGATAGATAGATAGATAGATAGATAGATAGATAGATAGATAGATAGAGATAGGTAGGTAGGTAGATAGATAGATAGATAGAGATAGGTAGGTAGGTAGATTGATAGATACAGATAGGTAGGTAGGTAGATAGATAGATATAGATAGGTAGGTAGGTAGATAGATAGATACATATGTAGGTAGGTAGGTAGGTAGATAGATAGATACAGATAGGTAGGTAGATAGATAGATAGAGATAGATAGGTAGGTAGATTGATAGATACAGATAGGTAGGTAGGTAGATAGATAAATACAGATAGGTAGGTAGGTAGGTAGGTAGATAGATAGAGATAGGTAGGTAGGTAGATAGATAGAGATAGGTAGGTAGGTAGGTAGATAGATAGAGATAGGTAGGTAGGTAGGTAGATAGATAGAGATAGGTAGGTAGGTAGATAGATAGATAGAGATAGGTAGGTAGGTAGGTAGGTAGATAGATAGAGATAGGTAGGTAGGTAGATAGATAGATAGAGATAGATAGGTAGGTAGATTGATAGAGAAAGAGAGGTAGTTAGGTAGATAGATAGATAGATAGAGAAAGGTAGGTAGTTAGATTGATAGATAGATACAGATAGGTAGGTAGGTAGATAGATAGAGATAGGTAGGTAGGTAGATAGATAGATACAGATAGGTAGGTAGGTAGATAGATAGATAGAGATATGTAGGTAGATAGATAGATAGATAGAGATAGGTAGGTAGGTAGATTGATAGATACAGATAGGTAGGTAGGTAGATAGATAGATAGATAGATAGATAGATAGATAGATAGATAGATAGATAGATAGATAGAGATAGGTAGGTAGGTAGATAGATAGATAGATAGAGATAGGTAGGTAGGTAGATAGATAGATAGAGATAGGTAGGTAGGTAGATTGATAGATACAGATAGGTAGGTAGGTAGATAGATAGATACATATGTAGGTAGGTAGGTAGATAGATAGATACAGATAGGTAGGCAGGTAGGTAGATAGATAGATACAGATAGGTAGGTAGGTAGATAGATAGATAGAGATAGATAGGTAGATAGATTGATAGATACAGATAGGTAGGTAGGTAGATAGATAGATATAGATAGGTAGGTAGGTAGATAGATAGATACAGATAGGTAGGTAGGTAGATAGATAGATAGAGATAGGTAGGTAGGTAGGTAGATAGATAGAGATAGGTAGGTAGGTAGATAGATAGAGATAGGTAGGTAGATAGATAGATAGAGATAGGTAGGTAGGTAGGTAGGTAGGTAGATAGATAGAGATAGGTAGGTAGGTAGGTAGGTATATAGATAGAGATAGGTAGGTAGGTAGATTGATAGAGACAGATAGGTAGGTAGGTAGATAGATAGATAGATAGATAGAGATAGGTAGGTAGGTAGGTAGGTAGAGATAGTTAGGTAGGTAGGTAGATAGATACAGATAGGTAGGTAGGTAGATAGATAGATAGAGATAGGTAGGTAGGTAGATTGATAGATACAGATAGGTAGGTAGGTAGATAGATAGATAGAGATAGGTAGGTAGGTAGATAGATAGAGATGGGTAGGTAGGTAGGTAGATAGATAGAGATAGGTAGGTAGGTAGATAGATAGATACAGATAGGTAGGTAGGTAGATAGATAGATACAGATAGGTAGGTAGGTAGATTGATAGATAGAGATAGGTAGGTAGGTAGATAGATAGATAGAGATAGGTAGGTAGGTAGGTAGATAGATAGAGATAGGTAGGTAGGAAGATAGATAGATAGAGATAGATAGGTAGGTAGATTGATAGAGATAGATAGGTAGGTAGGTAGATAGATAGATAGAGATAGGTAGGTAGGTAGATTGATAGATACAGATAGGTAGGTAGGTAGATAGATAGATACAGATAGGTAGGTAGGTAGATAGATAGATACAGATAGGTAGGTAGGTAGATAGATAGATAGAGATAGGTAGGTAGGTAGATTGATAGATACAGATATGTAGGTAGGTAGATTGATAGATAGAGATAGGTAGGTAGGTAGATAGATAGATAGAGACAGGTAGGTAGGTAGGTAGATAGATAGAGATAGGTCGGTAGGTATGTAGAAAGATAGAGATAGGTAGGTAGGTAGATTGATAGATAGAGATAGGTAGGCAGGTAGATAGATAGATAGATAGATAGATAGATAGATAGATAGATAGATAGATAGATAGATAGATAGATAGATAGATAGAGATAGGTAGGTAGGTAGGTAGGTAGATAGATAGATACAGATAGGTAGGTAGGTAAATAGATAGATAGAGATAGATAGGTAGGTAGATTGATAGATACAGATAGGTAGGTAGGTAGATAGATACAGATAGGTAGGTAGGTAGATAGATAGATACAGATAGGTAGGTAGGTAGATAGATAGATAGAGATAGGTAGGTAGGTAGGTAGATAGATCGAGATGGGTAGGTAGGTAGGTAGATAGATAGAGATAGGTAGGTAGGTATATAGATAGATAGAGATAGGTAGGTAGGTAGGTAGATAGATAGAGATAGGTAGGTAGGTAGATAGATAGATAGAGATAGGTAGGTAGGTAGATTGATAGATAGATACAGATAGGTAGCTAGGTAGATAGATACAGATAGGTAGGTAGGTAGATAGATAGATACAGATAGGTAGGTAGGTAGATAGATAGAGATAGGTAGGTAGGTAGATTGATAGATACAGATAGGTAGGTAGGTAGGTAGATACATAGAGATAGGTAGGTAGGTAGATAGATAGATAGAGATAGGTAGGTAGGTAGATAGATAGATAGAGATAGGTAGGTAGGTATATAGATAGATCGATAGAGATAGGTAGGTAGGTAGATAGATAGATAGAGATAGGTAGGTAGGTAGATTGATAGATACAGATAGGTAGGTAGGTAGATAGATAGATACAGATAGGTAGGTAGGTAGATAGATAGATACAGATATGTAGGTAGGTAGGTAGATAGATAGATACAGATAGGTAGGTAGGTAGATAGATAGAGATAGATAGGTAGGTAGATTGATAGAGACAGATAGGTAGGTGGGTAGATAGATAGATAGAGATAAGTAGGTAGGTAGATTGATAGATACAGATAGGTAGGTAGGTAGATAGATAGATACATATAGGTAGGTAGATAGATAGATAAAGATAGGTAGGTAGGTAAATAGATAGATAGAGATAGGTAGGTAGGTAGGTAGATAGATAGAGATAGGTAGGTAGGTAGGTATATAGATAGAGATAGGTAGGTAGGTAGATTGATAGAGACAGATAGGTAGGTAGATAGATAGATAGATAGATAGATAGATAGATAGATAGATAGATAGATAGATAGATAGAGATAGGTAGGTAGGTAGGTAGGTAGGTAGGTAGGTAGAGATAGTTAGGTAGGTAGGTAGATAGAAAGAGATAGTTAGGTAGGTAGGTAGATAGATACAGATAGGTAGGTAGGTAGATAGATAGATAGAGATAGGTAGGTAGGTAGATTGATAGATACAGATAGGTAGGTAGGTAGATAGATAGATACAGATAGGTAGGTAGGTAGGTAGATAGATAGATACAGATATGTAGGTAGGTAGCTAGATAGATAGAGATAGGTAGGTAGGTAGGTAGATAGATAGAGATAGGTAGGTAGGTAGGTAGGTAGAGATAGTTAGGTAGATAGGTAGATAGAAAGAGATAGTTAGGTAGGTAGGTAGATAGATACAGATAGGTAGGTAGGTAGATAGATAGAGATAGGTAGGTAGGTAGATTGATAGATACAGATAGGTAGGTAGGTAGGTAGATACATAGAGATAGGTAGGTAGGTAGATAGATAGATAGAGATAGGTAGGTAGGTAGATAGATAGATAGAGATAGGTAGGTAGGTAGATTGATAGATACAGATAGGTAGGTAGGTAGATAGATAGATACACATAGATAGGTAGGTAGATAGATAGATAGAGATAGGTAGGTAGGTAGATAGATAGATAGACATAGGTAGGTAGGTAGATTGATAGATACAGATAGGTAGGTAGGTAGATAGATAGATACAGATAGGTAGGTAGGTAGATAGATAGATAGAGATAGGTAGGTAGGTAGATTGATAGATACAGATTGGTAGGTAGGTAGATAGATACAGATAGGTAGGTAGGTAGGTAGGTAGATAGATAGATACAGATATGTAGGTAGGTAGATAGATAGAGATAGGTAGGTAGGTAGATTGATAGATACAGATAGGTAGGTAGGTAGGTAGATACATAGAGATAGGTAGGTAGGTAGATAGATAGATAGAGATAGGTAGGTAGGTAGATAGATAGATAGAGATAGGTAGGTAGGTAGATTGATAGATACAGATAGGTAGGTAGGTAGATAGATAGATACACATAGATAGGTAGGTAGATAGATAGATAGAGATAGGTAGGTAGGTAGATAGATAGATAGACATCGGTAGGTAGGTAGATTGATAGATACAGATAGGTAGGTAGGTAGATAGATAGATACAGATAGGTAGGTAGGTAGATAGATAGATAGAGATAGGTAGGTAGGTAGATTGATAGATACAGATTGGTAGGTAGGTAGATAGATACAGATAGGTAGGTAGGTAGGTAGGTAGATAGATAGATACAGATATGTAGGTAGGTAGATAGATAGAGATAGGTAGGTAGGTAGATAGATAGAGATAGGTAGGTAGGTAGGTAGGTAGAGATAGTTAGGTAGGTAGGTAGATAGAAAGAGATAGTTAGGTAGGTAGGTAGATAGATACAGATAGGTAGGTAGGTAGATAGATAGAAAGAGATAGGTAGGTAGGTAGATTGATAGATACAGATAGGTAGGTAGATAGATAGATACAGATAGATAGGTAGGTAGATAGATAGATAGAGATAGGTAGGTAGGTAGATAGATAGATAGATAGAGATAGGTAGGTAGGTAGATTGATAGATACATAGGTAGGTAGGTAGATACAGATAGATTGATAGATACAGATAGGTAGGTAGGTAGATAGATAGGTAGGTAGGTAGATAGATAAATACAGATAGGTAGGTAGGTAGGTAGGTAGATAGAGATAGGTAGATAGGTAGATAGATAGATAGAGATAGGTAGGGAGGTAGATTGATAGATACAGATAGGTAGGTAGGTAGATAGATAGATAAAGATAGGTAGGTAGGTAGATAGATAAATACAGATAGGTAGGTAGGTAGATAGATAGATAGAGATAGGTAGGTAGGTAGATATATAGATAGAGATAGGTAGGTAGGTAGATTGATAGATACAGATAGGTAGGTAGGTAGATAGATAGATAGAGATAGGTAGGCAGGTAGATAGATAGATAGAGATAAGTAGGTAGGTAGATTGATAGATACAGATAGGTAGGTACGTAGATAGATAGATAGAGATAGGTAGGTAGGTAGATAGATAGATAGAGATAGGTAGGTAGGTAGATAGATAGATAGAGATAGGTAGGTAGGTATATAGATAGATCGATAGAGATAGGTAGGTAGGTAGATAGATAGATAGAGATAGGTAGGTAGGTAGATTGATAGATACAGATAGGTAGGTAGGTAGATAGATAGATACAGATAGGTAGGTAGGTAGATAGATAGAGATAGATAGGTAGGTAGATTGATAGAGACAGATAGGTAGGTAGGTAGATAGATAGATAGAGATAAGTAGGTAGGTAAATTGATAGATACAGATAGGTAGGTAGGTAGATAGATAGATACAGATAGGTAGGTAAATAGATAGATACAGATAGGTAGGTAGGTAAATAGATAGATAGAGATAGGTAGGTAGGTAGGTAGATAGATAGAGATAGGTAGGTAGGTAGGTAGGTAGATAGAGATAGGTAGGTAGGTAGATTGATAGAGACAGATAGGTAGGTAGGTAGATAGATAGATAGATAGAGATAGGTAGGTAGGTAGGTAGGTAGAGATAGTTAGGTAGGTAGGTAGATAGAAAGAGATAGTTAGGTAGGTAGGTAGATAGATACAGATAGGTAGGTAGGTAGATAGATAGATAGAGATAGGTAGGTAGGTAGATTGATAGATACAGATAGGTAGGTAGGTAGATAGATAGATACAGATAGGTAGGTAGGTAGGTAGATAGATAGATACAGATATGTAGGTAGGTAGATAGATAGATAGAGATAGGTAGGTAGGTAGGTAGATAGATAGAGATAGGTAGGTAGGTAGGAAGGTAGAGATAGTTAGGTAGGTAGGTAGATAGAAAGAGATAGTTAGGTAGGTAGGTAGATAGATACAGATAGGTAGGTAGGTAGATAGATAGATAGAGATAGGTAGGTAGGTAGATTGATAGATAGAGATAGGTAGGTAGGTAGGTAGATACATAGAGATAGGTAGGTAGGTAGATAGATAGATAGAGATAGGTAGGTAGGTAGATAGATAGATAGATAGAGATAGGTAGGTAGGTAGATTGATAGATACAGATAGGTAGGTAGGTAGATAGATAGATACACATAGATAGGTAGGTAGATAGATAGATAGAGATAGGTAGGTAGGTAGATAGATAGATAGACATAGGTAGGTAGGTAGATTGATAGATACAGATAGGTAGGTAGGTAGATAGATAGATACAGATAGGTAGGTAGGTAGATAGATAGAGATAGGTAGGTATGTAGATTGATAGATACAGATAGGTAGGTAGGTAGATAGATAGATACAGATAGGTAGGTAGGTAGATAGATAGATACAGATAGGTAGGTAGATAGATAGATAGATACAGATAGGTAGGTAGGTAGATAGATGGAGATAGGTAGGTAGATAGATAGATAGATAGATAGATAGATAGAGATAGGTAGGTAGGTAGATTGATAGATACAGATAGGTAGGTAGGTAGATAGATAGATACAGATAGGTAGGTAGGTAGATAGATAAATACAGATAGGTAGGTAGGTAGATAGATAGATAGAGATAGGTAGGTAGATTGATAGAGACAGATAGGTAGGTAGGTAGATATATAGATAGAGATAGGTAGGTAGGTAGATTGATAGATACAGATAGGTAGGTAGGTAGATAGATAGATAGAGATAGGTAGGTAGGTAGATTGATAGATAGAGATAGGTAGGCAGGTAGATAGATAGATAGAGATAAGTAGGTAGGTAGATTGATAGATACAGATAGGTAGGTAGGTAGATAGATAGATAGAGATAGGTAGGTAGGTAGATAGATAGATAGAGATAGGTAGGTAGGTAGATAGATAGAGTTAGGTAGGTAGGTAGGGAGATAGATAGCTACAGGTAGGTATGTAGGTAGATAGATAGATACAGATAGGTAGGTAGGTAGATAGATAGATACAGATATGTAGGTAAGTAGATAGATAGATAGAGATAGGTAGGTAGGTAGGTAGATAGATACAGATAGGTAGGTAGGTAGATAGATAGATAGAGATAGGTAGGTAGGTAGATTGATAGATACAGGTAGGTAGGTAGGTAGGTAGGTAGATAGATAGATACAGATAGGTAGGTAGGTAGGTAGATAGATAGATACAGATATGTAGGTAGGTAGATAGATAGATAGAGATAGGTAGGTAGGTAGGTAGATAGATAGAGATAGGTAGATAGGTAGGTAGGTAGAGATAGTTAGGTAGGTAGATAGAAAGAGATAGTTAGGTAGGTAGGTAGATAGATACAGATAGGTAGGTAGGTAGATATATAGATAGAGATAGGTAGGTAGGTAGATTGATAGATACAGATAGGTAGGTAGGTAGGTAGATACATAGAGATAGGTAGGTAGGTAGATAGATAGATAGAGATAGGTAGGTAGGTAGATAGATAGATAGAGATAGGTAGGTAGGTAGATTGATAGATACAGATAGGTAGGTAGGTAGATAGATAGATACAGATAGATAGGTAGGTAGATAGATAGATAGAGATAGGTAGGTAGGTAGATAGATAGATAGACATAGGTAGGTAGGTAGATAGATAGATACAGATAGGTAGGTAGGTAGATAGATAGATACAGATAGGTAGGTAGGTAGATAGAGAGATAGAGATAGGTAGGTAGGTAGATTGATAGATACAGATAGGTAGGTAGGTAGATAGATAGCTATAGATAGGTAGGTAGGTAGGTAGATAGATAGATACAGATATGTAGGTAGGTAGATAGATAGATAGAGATAGGTAGGTAGGTAGGTAGATAGATAGAGATAGGTAGGTAGGTAGGTAGAGATAGTTAGGTAGGTAGGTAGATAGAAAGAGATAGTTAGGTAGGTAGGTAGATAGATACAGATAGGTAGGTAGGTAGATAGATAGATAGAGATAGGTAGGTAGGTAGATTGATAGATACAGATAGGTAGGTAGGTAGATACATAGAGATAGGTAGGTAGGTAGATAGATAGATAGAGATAGGTAGGTAGGTAGATAGATAGAGATAGGTAGGTAGGTAGGTAGGTAGAGATAGTTAGGTAGGTAGGTAGATAGAAAGAGATAGTTAGGTAGGTAGGTAGATAGATACAGATAGGTAGGTAGGTAGATAGATAGATAGAGATAGGTAGGTAGGTAGGTTGATAGATAGAGATAGGTAGGTAGGTAGGTAGGTAGATACATAGAGATAGGTAGGTAGGTAGATAGATAATTAGAGATAGGTAGGTAGGTAGATAGATAGATAGAGATAGGTAGGTAGGTAGATTGATAGATACAGATAGGTAGGTAGGTAGATAGATAGATACAGATAGATAGGTAGGTAGATAGATAGATAGAGATAGGTAGGTAGGTAGATAGATAGATAGACATAGGTAGGTAGGTAGATTGATAGATACAGATAGGTAGGTAAGTAGATAGATAGATACAGATAGGTAGGTAGGTAGATAGATAGATAGAGATAGGTAGGTAGGTAGATTGATAGATACAGATAGGTAGGTAGGTAGATAGATAGATACAGATAGGTAGGTAGGTAGGTAGATAGATAGATACAGATATGTAGGTAGGTAGATAGATAGATAGAGATAGGTAGGTAGGTAGGTAGTTAGATAGAGATAGGTAGGTAGGTAGGTAGGTAGAGATAGTTAGGTAGGTAGGTAGATAGAAAGAGATAGTTAGGTAGGTAGGTAGATAGATACAGATAGGTAGGTAGGTAGATAGATAGATAGAGATAGGTAGGTAGGTAGATTGATAGATACAGATAGGTAAGTAGGTAGGTAGATACATAGAGATAGGTAGGTAGGTAGATAGATAGAGATAGGTAGGTAGGTAGATAGATAGAGATAGGTAGGTAGGTAGATTGATAGATACAGATAGGTAGGTAGGTAGATAGATACAGATAGATAGGTAGGCAGATAGATAGATAGAGATAGGTAGGTAGGTAGATAGATAGATAGACATAGGTAGGTAGGTAGATTGATAGATACAGATAGGTAGGTAGGTAGATAGATAGATACAGATAGGTAGGTAGATAGATAGATAGATAGAGATAGGTAGGTAGGTAGATAGATAAATACAGATAGGTAGGTAGGTAGATAGATACAGATAGATAGGTAGGTAGATAGATAGATAGAGATAGGTAGGTAGGTAGATAGATAGATAGACATAGGTAGGTAGGTAGATTGATAGATACAGATAGGTAGGTAGGTAGATAGATAGATACAGATAGGTAGGTAGGTAGATAGATAATACAGATAGGTAGGTAGGTAGATAGATAGATAGAGATAGGTAGGTAGATTGATAGAGACAGATAGGTAGGTAGGTAGATATATAGATAGAGATAGGTAGGTAGGTAGATTGATAGATACAGATAGGTAGGTAGGTAGATTGATAGATACAGATAGGTAGGTAGGTAGATAGATAGATACAGATAGGTAGGTAGGTAGATAGATAAATACAGATAGGTAGGTAGGTAGATAGATAGATAGAGATAGGTAGGTAGATTGATAGAGACAGATCGGTAAGTAGGTAGATATATAGATAGAGATAGGTAGGTAGGTAGATTGATAGATACAGATAGGTAGGTAGGTAGATAGATAGATAGAGATAGGTAGGTAGGTAGATTGATAGATAGAGATAGGTAGGCAGGTAGATAGATAGATAGAGATAAGTAGGTAGGTAGATTGATAGATACAGAGAGGTAGGTAGGTAGATAGATAGATAGAGATAGGTAGGTAGGTAGATAGATAGATAGAGATAGGTAGGTAGGTAGATAGATAGAGTTAGGTAGGTAGGTAGGGAGATAGATAGCTACAGGTAGGTATGTAGGTAGATAGATAGATACAGATAGGTAGGTAGGTAGATAGATAGATATAGAT
Source organism: Crotalus adamanteus (assembly GCA_039797435.1). Lineage (NCBI taxonomy): Eukaryota > Metazoa > Chordata > Lepidosauria > Squamata > Viperidae > Crotalus > Crotalus adamanteus. The sequence goes on from CM077928.1 coordinate 1,051,620, forward strand.
ATGTAGGTAAGTAGATAGATAGATAGAGATAGGTAGGTAGGTAGGTAGATAGATACAGATAGGTAGGTAGGTAGATAGATAGATAGAGATAGGTAGGTAGGTAGATTGATAGATACAGGTAGGTAGGTAGGTAGGTAGGTAGATAGATAGATACAGATAGGTAGGTAGGTAGGTAGATAGATAGATACAGATATGTAGGTAGGTAGATAGATAGATAGAGATAGGTAGGTAGGTAGGTAGATAGATAGAGATAGGTAGATAGGTAGGTAGGTAGAGATAGTTAGGTAGGTAGATAGAAAGAGATAGTTAGGTAGGTAGGTAGATAGATACAGATAGGTAGGTAGGTAGATAGATAGATAGAGATAGGTAGGTAGGTAGATTGATAGATACAGATAGGTAGGTAGGTAGGTAGATACATAGAGATAGGTAGGTAGGTAGATAGATAGATAGAGATAGGTAGGTAGGTAGATAGATAGATAAAGATAGGTAGGTAGGTAGATTGATAGATACAGATAGGTAGGTAGGTAGATAGATAGATACAGATAGATAGGTAGGTAGATAGATAGATAGAGATAGGTAGGTAGGTAGATAGATAGATAGACATAGGTAGGTAGGTAGATTTATAGATACAGATAGGTAGGTAGGTAGATAGATATATACAGATAGGTAGGTAGGTAGATAGAGAGATAGAGATAGGTAGGTAGGTAGATTGATAGATACAGATAGGTAGGTAGGTAGATAGATAGATACAGATAGGTAGGTAGGTAGGTAGATAGATAGATACAGATATGTAGGTAGGTAGATAGATAGATAGAGATAGGTAGGTAGGTAGGTAGTTAGATAGAGATAGGTAGGTAGGTAGGTAGGTAGAGATAGTTAGGTAGGTAGGTAGATAGAAAGAGATAGTTAGGTAGGTAGGTAGATAGATACAGATAGGTAGGTAGGTAGATAGATAGATAGAGATAGGTAGGTAGGTAGATTGATAGATACAGATAGGTAAGTAGGTAGGTAGATACATAGAGATAGGTAGGTAGGTAGATAGATAGAGATAGGTAGGTAGGTAGATAGATAGAGATAGGTAGGTAGGTAGATTGATAGATACAGATAGGTAGGTAGGTAGATAGATACAGATAGATAGGTAGGCAGATAGATAGATAGAGATAGGTAGGTAGGTAGATAGATAGATAGAGATAGGTAGGTAGGTAGATAGATAGATAAAGATAGGTAGGTAGGTAGATTGATAGATACAGATAGGTAGGTAGGTAGATAGATAGATACAGATAGATAGGTAGGTAGATAGATAGATAGAGATAGGTAGGTAGGTAGATAGATAGATAGACATAGGTAGGTAGGTAGATTTATAGATACAGATAGGTAGGTAGGTAGATAGATAGATAGAGATAAGTAGGTAGGTAAATTGATAGATACAGATAGGTAGGTAGGTAGATAGATAGATACAGATAGGTAGGTAAATAGATAGATACAGATAGGTAGGTAGGTAAATAGATAGATAGAGATAGGTAGGTAGGTAGGTAGATAGATAGAGATAGGTAGGTAGGTAGGTAGGTAGATAGAGATAGGTAGGTAGGTAGATTGATAGAGACAGATAGGTAGGTAGGTAGATAGATAGATAGATAGAGATAGGTAGGTAGGTAGGTAGGTAGAGATAGTTAGGTAGGTAGGTAGATAGAAAGAGATAGTTAGGTAGGTAGGTAGATAGATACAGATAGGTAGGTAGGTAGATAGATAGATAGAGATAGGTAGGTAGGTAGATTGATAGATACAGATAGGTAGGTAGGTAGATAGATAGATACAGATAGGTAGGTAGGTAGGTAGATAGATAGATACAGATATGTAGGTAGGTAGATAGATAGATAGAGATAGGTAGGTAGGTAGGTAGATAGATAGAGATAGGTAGGTAGGTAGGAAGGTAGAGATAGTTAGGTAGGTAGGTAGATAGAAAGAGATAGTTAGGTAGGTAGGTAGATAGATACAGATAGGTAGGTAGGTAGATAGATAGATAGAGATAGGTAGGTAGGTAGATTGATAGATAGAGATAGGTAGGTAGGTAGGTAGATACATAGAGATAGGTAGGTAGGTAGATAGATAGATAGAGATAGGTAGGTAGGTAGATAGATAGATAGATAGAGATAGGTAGGTAGGTAGATTGATAGATACAGATAGGTAGGTAGGTAGATAGATAGATACACATAGATAGGTAGGTAGATAGATAGATAGAGATAGGTAGGTAGGTAGATAGATAGATAGACATAGGTAGGTAGGTAGATTGATAGATACAGATAGGTAGGTAGGTAGATAGATAGATACAGATAGGTAGGTAGGTAGATAGATAGAGATAGGTAGGTATGTAGATTGATAGATACAGATAGGTAGGTAGGTAGATAGATAGATACAGATAGGTAGGTAGGTAGATAGATAGATACAGATAGGTAGGTAGATAGATAGATAGATACAGATAGGTAGGTAGGTAGATAGATGGAGATAGGTAGGTAGATAGATAGATAGATAGATAGATAGATAGAGATAGGTAGGTAGGTAGATTGATAGATACAGATAGGTAGGTAGGTAGATAGATAGATACAGATAGGTAGGTAGGTAGATAGATAAATACAGATAGGTAGGTAGGTAGATAGATAGATAGAGATAGGTAGGTAGATTGATAGAGACAGATAGGTAGGTAGGTAGATATATAGATAGAGATAGGTAGGTAGGTAGATTGATAGATACAGATAGGTAGGTAGGTAGATAGATAGATAGAGATAGGTAGGTAGGTAGATTGATAGATAGAGATAGGTAGGCAGGTAGATAGATAGATAGAGATAAGTAGGTAGGTAGATTGATAGATACAGATAGGTAGGTAGGTAGATAGATAGATAGAGATAGGTAGGTAGGTAGATAGATAGATAGAGATAGGTAGGTAGGTAGATAGATAGAGTTAGGTAGGTAGGTAGGGAGATAGATAGCTACAGGTAGGTATGTAGGTAGATAGATAGATACAGATAGGTAGGTAGGTAGATAGATAGATACAGATATGTAGGTAAGTAGATAGATAGATAGAGATAGGTAGGTAGGTAGGTAGATAGATACAGATAGGTAGGTAGGTAGATAGATAGATAGAGATAGGTAGGTAGGTAGATTGATAGATACAGGTAGGTAGGTAGGTAGGTAGGTAGATAGATAGATACAGATAGGTAGGTAGGTAGGTAGATAGATAGATACAGATATGTAGGTAGGTAGATAGATAGATAGAGATAGGTAGGTAGGTAGGTAGATAGATAGAGATAGGTAGATAGGTAGGTAGGTAGAGATAGTTAGGTAGGTAGATAGAAAGAGATAGTTAGGTAGGTAGGTAGATAGATACAGATAGGTAGGTAGGTAGATATATAGATAGAGATAGGTAGGTAGGTAGATTGATAGATACAGATAGGTAGGTAGGTAGGTAGATACATAGAGATAGGTAGGTAGGTAGATAGATAGATAGAGATAGGTAGGTAGGTAGATAGATAGATAGAGATAGGTAGGTAGGTAGATTGATAGATACAGATAGGTAGGTAGGTAGATAGATAGATACAGATAGATAGGTAGGTAGATAGATAGATAGAGATAGGTAGGTAGGTAGATAGATAGATAGACATAGGTAGGTAGGTAGATAGATAGATACAGATAGGTAGGTAGGTAGATAGATAGATACAGATAGGTAGGTAGGTAGATAGAGAGATAGAGATAGGTAGGTAGGTAGATTGATAGATACAGATAGGTAGGTAGGTAGATAGATAGCTATAGATAGGTAGGTAGGTAGGTAGATAGATAGATACAGATATGTAGGTAGGTAGATAGATAGATAGAGATAGGTAGGTAGGTAGGTAGATAGATAGAGATAGGTAGGTAGGTAGGTAGAGATAGTTAGGTAGGTAGGTAGATAGAAAGAGATAGTTAGGTAGGTAGGTAGATAGATACAGATAGGTAGGTAGGTAGATAGATAGATAGAGATAGGTAGGTAGGTAGATTGATAGATACAGATAGGTAGGTAGGTAGATACATAGAGATAGGTAGGTAGGTAGATAGATAGATAGAGATAGGTAGGTAGGTAGATAGATAGAGATAGGTAGGTAGGTAGGTAGGTAGAGATAGTTAGGTAGGTAGGTAGATAGAAAGAGATAGTTAGGTAGGTAGGTAGATAGATACAGATAGGTAGGTAGGTAGATAGATAGATAGAGATAGGTAGGTAGGTAGGTTGATAGATAGAGATAGGTAGGTAGGTAGGTAGGTAGATACATAGAGATAGGTAGGTAGGTAGATAGATAATTAGAGATAGGTAGGTAGGTAGATAGATAGATAGAGATAGGTAGGTAGGTAGATTGATAGATACAGATAGGTAGGTAGGTAGATAGATAGATACAGATAGATAGGTAGGTAGATAGATAGATAGAGATAGGTAGGTAGGTAGATAGATAGATAGACATAGGTAGGTAGGTAGATTGATAGATACAGATAGGTAGGTAAGTAGATAGATAGATACAGATAGGTAGGTAGGTAGATAGATAGATAGAGATAGGTAGGTAGGTAGATTGATAGATACAGATAGGTAGGTAGGTAGATAGATAGATACAGATAGGTAGGTAGGTAGGTAGATAGATAGATACAGATATGTAGGTAGGTAGATAGATAGATAGAGATAGGTAGGTAGGTAGGTAGTTAGATAGAGATAGGTAGGTAGGTAGGTAGGTAGAGATAGTTAGGTAGGTAGGTAGATAGAAAGAGATAGTTAGGTAGGTAGGTAGATAGATACAGATAGGTAGGTAGGTAGATAGATAGATAGAGATAGGTAGGTAGGTAGATTGATAGATACAGATAGGTAAGTAGGTAGGTAGATACATAGAGATAGGTAGGTAGGTAGATAGATAGAGATAGGTAGGTAGGTAGATAGATAGAGATAGGTAGGTAGGTAGATTGATAGATACAGATAGGTAGGTAGGTAGATAGATACAGATAGATAGGTAGGCAGATAGATAGATAGAGATAGGTAGGTAGGTAGATAGATAGATAGACATAGGTAGGTAGGTAGATTGATAGATACAGATAGGTAGGTAGGTAGATAGATAGATACAGATAGGTAGGTAGATAGATAGATAGATAGAGATAGGTAGGTAGGTAGATAGATAAATACAGATAGGTAGGTAGGTAGATAGATACAGATAGATAGGTAGGTAGATAGATAGATAGAGATAGGTAGGTAGGTAGATAGATAGATAGACATAGGTAGGTAGGTAGATTGATAGATACAGATAGGTAGGTAGGTAGATAGATAGATACAGATAGGTAGGTAGGTAGATAGATAATACAGATAGGTAGGTAGGTAGATAGATAGATAGAGATAGGTAGGTAGATTGATAGAGACAGATAGGTAGGTAGGTAGATATATAGATAGAGATAGGTAGGTAGGTAGATTGATAGATACAGATAGGTAGGTAGGTAGATTGATAGATACAGATAGGTAGGTAGGTAGATAGATAGATACAGATAGGTAGGTAGGTAGATAGATAAATACAGATAGGTAGGTAGGTAGATAGATAGATAGAGATAGGTAGGTAGATTGATAGAGACAGATCGGTAAGTAGGTAGATATATAGATAGAGATAGGTAGGTAGGTAGATTGATAGATACAGATAGGTAGGTAGGTAGATAGATAGATAGAGATAGGTAGGTAGGTAGATTGATAGATAGAGATAGGTAGGCAGGTAGATAGATAGATAGAGATAAGTAGGTAGGTAGATTGATAGATACAGAGAGGTAGGTAGGTAGATAGATAGATAGAGATAGGTAGGTAGGTAGATAGATAGATAGAGATAGGTAGGTAGGTAGATAGATAGAGTTAGGTAGGTAGGTAGGGAGATAGATAGCTACAGGTAGGTATGTAGGTAGATAGATAGATACAGATAGGTAGGTAGGTAGATAGATAGATATAGATATGTAGGTAAGTAGATAGATAGATAGAGATAGGTAGGTAGGTAGGTAGATAGATACAGATAGGTAGGTAGGTAGATAGATAGATAGAGATAGGTAGGTAGGTAGATTGATAGATACAGGTAGGTAGGTAGGTAGGTAGGTAGATAGATAGATACAGATAGGTAGGTAGGTAGGTAGATAGATAGATACAGATATGTAGGTAGGTAGATAGATAGATAGAGATAGGTAGGTAGGTAGGTAGATAGATAGAGATAGGTAGATAGGTAGGTAGGTAGAGATAGTTAGGTAGGTAGATAGAAAGAGATAGTTAGGTAGGTAGGTAGATAGATACAGATAGGTAGGTAGGTAGATAGATAGATAGAGATAGGTAGGTAGGTAGATTGATAGATACAGATAGGTAGGTAGGTAGGTAGATACATAGAGATAGGTAGGTAGGTAGATAGATAGATAGAGATAGGTAGGTAGGTAGATAGATAGATAAAGATAGGTAGGTAGGTAGATTGATAGATACAGATAGGTAGGTAGGTAGATAGATAGATACAGATAGATAGGTAGGTAGATAGATAGATAGAGATAGGTAGGTAGGTAGATAGATAGATAGACATAGGTAGGTAGGTAGATTTATAGATACAGATAGGTAGGTAGGTAGATAGATATATACAGATAGGTAGGTAGGTAGATAGAGAGATAGAGATAGGTAGGTAGGTAGATTGATAGATACAGATAGGTAGGTAGGTAGATAGATAGATACAGATAGGTAGGTAGGTAGGTAGATAGATAGATACAGATATGTAGGTAGGTAGATAGATAGATAGAGATAGGTAGGTAGGTAGGTAGTTAGATAGAGATAGGTAGGTAGGTAGGTAGGTAGAGATAGTTAGGTAGGTAGGTAGATAGAAAGAGATAGTTAGGTAGGTAGGTAGATAGATACAGATAGGTAGGTAGGTAGATAGATAGATAGAGATAGGTAGGTAGGTAGATTGATAGATACAGATAGGTAAGTAGGTAGGTAGATACATAGAGATAGGTAGGTAGGTAGATAGATAGAGATAGGTAGGTAGGTAGATAGATAGAGATAGGTAGGTAGGTAGATTGATAGATACAGATAGGTAGGTAGGTAGATAGATACAGATAGATAGGTAGGCAGATAGATAGATAGAGATAGGTAGGTAGGTAGATAGATAGATAGAGATAGGTAGGTAGGTAGATAGATAGATAAAGATAGGTAGGTAGGTAGATTGATAGATACAGATAGGTAGGTAGGTAGATAGATAGATACAGATAGATAGGTAGGTAGATAGATAGATAGAGATAGGTAGGTAGGTAGATAGATAGATAGACATAGGTAGGTAGGTAGATTTATAGATACAGATAGGTAGGTAGGTAGATAGATATATACAGATAGGTAGGTAGGTAGATAGAGAGATAGAGATAGGTAGGTAGGTAGATTGATAGATACAGATAGGTAGGTAGGTAGATAGATAGATACAGATAGGTAGGTAGGTAGGTAGATAGATAGATACAGATATGTAGGTAGGTAGATAGATAGATAGAGATAGGTAGGTAGGTAGGTAGTTAGATAGAGATAGGTAGGTAGGTAGGTAGGTAGAGATAGTTAGGTAGGTAGGTAGATAGAAAGAGATAGTTAGGTAGGTAGGTAGATAGATACAGATAGGTAGGTAGGTAGATAGATAGATAGAGATAGGTAGGTAGGTAGATTGATAGATACAGATAGGTAAGTAGGTAGGTAGATACATAGAGATAGGTAGGTAGGTAGATAGATAGAGATAGGTAGGTAGGTAGATAGATAGAGATAGGTAGGTAGGTAGATTGATAGATACAGATAGGTAGGTAGGTAGATAGATACAGATAGATAGGTAGGCAGATAGATAGATAGAGATAGGTAGGTAGGTAGATAGATAGATAGACATAGGTAGGTAGGTAGATTGATAGATACAGATAGGTAGGTAGGTAGATAGATAGATACAGATAGGTAGGTAGATAGATAGATAGATAGAGATAGGTAGGTAGGTAGATAGATAAATACAGATAGGTAGGTAGGTAGATAGATACAGATAGATAGGTAGGTAGATAGATAGATAGAGATAGGTAGGTAGGTAGATAGATAGATAGACATAGGTAGGTAGGTAGATTGATAGATACAGATAGGTAGGTAGGTAGATAGATAGATACAGATAGGTAGGTAGGTAGATAGATAATACAGATAGGTAGGTAGGTAGATAGATAGATAGAGATAGGTAGGTAGATTGATAGAGACAGATAGGTAGGTAGGTAGATATATAGATAGAGATAGGTAGGTAGGTAGATTGATAGATACAGATAGGTAGGTAGGTAGATTGATAGATACAGATAGGTAGGTAGGTAGATAGATAGATACAGATAGGTAGGTAGGTAGATAGATAAATACAGATAGGTAGGTAGGTAGATAGATAGATAGAGATAGGTAGGTAGATTGATAGAGACAGATCGGTAAGTAGGTAGATATATAGATAGAGATAGGTAGGTAGGTAGATTGATAGATACAGATAGGTAGGTAGGTAGATAGATAGATAGAGATAGGTAGGTAGGTAGATTGATAGATAGAGATAGGTAGGCAGGTAGATAGATAGATAGAGATAAGTAGGTAGGTAGATTGATAGATACAGAGAGGTAGGTAGGTAGATAGATAGATAGAGATAGGTAGGTAGGTAGATAGATAGATAGAGATAGGTAGGTAGGTAGATAGATAGAGTTAGGTAGGTAGGTAGGGAGATAGATAGCTACAGGTAGGTATGTAGGTAGATAGATAGATACAGATAGGTAGGTAGGTAGATAGATAGATATAGATATGTAGGTAAGTAGATAGATAGATAGAGATAGGTAGGTAGGTAGGTAGATAGATACAGATAGGTAGGTAGGTAGATAGATAGATAGAGATAGGTAGGTAGGTAGATTGATAGATACAGGTAGGTAGGTAGGTAGGTAGGTAGATAGATAGATACAGATAGGTAGGTAGGTAGGTAGATAGATAGATACAGATATGTAGGTAGGTAGATAGATAGATAGAGATAGGTAGGTAGGTAGGTAGATAGATAGAGATAGGTAGATAGGTAGGTAGGTAGAGATAGTTAGGTAGGTAGATAGAAAGAGATAGTTAGGTAGGTAGGTAGATAGATACAGATAGGTAGGTAGGTAGATAGATAGATAGAGATAGGTAGGTAGGTAGATTGATAGATACAGATAGGTAGGTAGGTAGGTAGATACATAGAGATAGGTAGGTAGGTAGATAGATAGATAGAGATAGGTAGGTAGGTAGATAGATAGATAAAGATAGGTAGGTAGGTAGATTGATAGATACAGATAGGTAGGTAGGTAGATAGATAGATACAGATAGATAGGTAGGTAGATAGATAGATAGAGATAGGTAGGTAGGTAGATAGATAGATAGACATAGGTAGGTAGGTAGATTTATAGATACAGATAGGTAGGTAGGTAGATAGATATATACAGATAGGTAGGTAGGTAGATAGAGAGATAGAGATAGGTAGGTAGGTAGATTGATAGATACAGATAGGTAGGTAGGTAGATAGATAGCTATAGATAGGTAGGTAGGTAGGTAGGTAGATAGATAGATACAGATATGTAGGTAGGTAGATAGATAGATAGAGATAGGTAGGTAGGTAGGTAGATAGATAGAGATAGGTAGGTAGGCAGGTAGGTAGAGATAGTTAGGTAGGTAGGTAGATAGAAAGAGATTGTTAGGTAGGTAGGTAGATAGATACAGATAGGTAGGTAGGTAGATAGATAGATAGAGATAGGTAGGTAGGTAGATTGATAGATACAGATAGGTAGGTAGGTAGGTAGATACATAGAGATAGGTAGGTAGGTAGATAGATAGATAGAGATAGGTAGGTAGGTAGGTAGATACATAGAGATAGGTAGGTAGGTAGATAGATAGATAGAGATAGGTAGATAGGTAGATAGATAGATAGAGATAGGTAGGTAGGTAGATTGATAGATGCAGATAGGTAGGTAGGTAGATAGATAGATACAGATAGATAGGTAGGTAGATAGATAGATAGAGATAGGTAGGTAGGTAGATAGATAGATAGACATAGGTAGGTAGGTAGATTGATAGATACAGATAGGTAGGTAAGTAGATAGATAGATACAGATAGGTAGGTAGGTAGATAGATAGATAGAGATAGGTAGGTAGGTAGATTGATAGATACAGATAGGTAGGTATTTAGATAGATAGATACAGATAGGTAGGTAGGTAGGTAGATAGATAGATACAGATATGTAGGTAGGTAGATAGATAGATAGAGATAGGTAGGTAGGTAGGTAGATAGATAGAGATTGGTAGGTAGGTAGGTAGGTAGAGATAGTTAGGTAGGTAGGTAGATAGAAAGAGATAGTTAGGTAGGAAGGTAGATAGATACAGATAGGTAGGTAGGTAGATAGATAGATAGAGATAGGTAGGTAGGTAGATTGATAGATACAGATAGGTAGGTAGGTAGGTAGATACATAGAGATAGGTAGGTAGGTAGATAGATAGAGATAGGTAGGTAGGTAGATAGATAGAGATAGGTAGGTAGGTAGGTAGATTGATAGATACAGGTAGGTAGGTAGGTAGATAGATACAGATAGATAGGTAGGTAGATAGATAGATAGAGATAGGTAGGTAGGTAGATAGATAGATAGACATAGGTAGGTAGGTAGATTGATAGATACAGATAGGTAGGTAGGTAGATAGATAGATACAGATAGGTAGGTAGATAGATAGATAGATAGAGATAGGTAGGTAGGTAGATAGATAAATACAGATAGGTAGGTAGGTAGATAGATACAGATAGATAGGTAGGTAGATAGATAGATAGAGATAGGTAGGTAGGTAGATAGATAGATAGACATAGGTAGGTAGGTAGATTGATAGATACAGATAGGTAGGTAGGTAGATAGATAGATACAGATATGTAGGTAGGTAGATAGATAATACAGATAGGTAGGTAGGTAGATAGATAGATAGTGATAGGTAGGTAGATTGATAGAGACAGATAGGTAGGTAGGTAGATATATAGATAGAGATAGGTAGGTAGGTAGATTGATAGATACAGATAGGTAGGTAGGTAGATAGATAGATAGAGATAGGTAGGTAGGTAGATTGATAGATAGAGATAGGTAGGTAGGTAGATAGATAGAGTTAGGTAGGTAGGTAGGGAGATAGATAGCTACAGGTAGGTATGTAGGTAGATAGATAAATACAGATAGGTAGGTAGGTAGATAGATAGATAGAGATAGGTAGGTAGATTGATAGAGACAGATAGGTAGGTAGGTAGATATATAGATAGAGATAGGTAGATAGGTAGATTGATAGATACAGATAGGTAGGTAAGTAGATAGATAGATAGAGATAGGTAGGTAGGTAGGTAGATAGATAGAGATAGGTAGGTAGGTAGATAGATAGAGATAGGTAGGTAGGTAGATTGATAGATACAGATAGGTAGGTAGGTAGATAGATAGATACAGATAGGTAGGTAGGTAGATAGAGAGATAGAGATAGGTAGGTAGGTAGATTGATAGATACAGATAGGTAGGTAGGTAGATAGATAGATACAGATAGGTAGGTAGGTAGATAGATAGATACAGATATGTAGGTAGGTAGATAGATAGAGATTGGTAGGTAGGTAGGTAGATAGATAGAGATAGGTAGGTAGGTAGGTAGGTAGAGATAGTTAGGTAGGTAGGTAGATAGAAAGAGATAGTTAGGTAGGTAGGTAGATAGATACAGATAGGTAGGTAGGTAGATAGAAAAATAGAGATAGGTAGGTAGGTAGATTGATAGATACAGATAGGTAGGTAGGTAGGTAGATACATAGAGATAGGTAGGTAGGTAGATAGATAGATAGAGATAGGTAGGTAGGTAGATAGAGATAGATAGGTAGGTAGATTGATAGATACAGATAGGTAGGTAGGTAGATAGATAGATACAGATAGATAGGTAGGTAGATAGATAGATAGAGATAGGTAGGTAGGTAGATAGATAGATAGATAGACATAGGTAGGTAGGTAGATTGATAGATAGAGATAGGTAGGTAAGTAGATAGATAGATACAGATAGGTAGGTAGGTAGATAGATAGATAGAGATAGGTAGGTAGGTAGATTGATAGATACAGATAGGTAGGTAGGTAGATAGATAGATACAGATAGGTAGGTAGGTAGGTAGATAGATAGAGATAGGTAGGTAGGTAGGTAGGTAGAGATAGTTAGGTAGGTAGGTAGATAGAAAGAGATAGTTAGGTAGGTAGGTAGATAGATACAGATAGGTAGGTAGGTAGATAGATAGATAGAGATAGGTAGGTAGGTAGATTGATAGATACAGATAGGTAGGTAGGTAGGTAGATACATAGAGATAGGTAGGTAGGTAGATAGATAGAGATAGGTAGGTAGGTAGATAGATAGAGATAGGTAGGTAGGTAGATTGATAGATACAGATAGGTAGGTAGGTAGATAGATAGATACAGATAGATAGGTAGGTAGATAGATAGATAGAGATAGGTAGGTAGGTAGATAGATAGATAGACATAGGTAGGTAGGTAGATTGATAGATACAGATAGGTAGGTAGGTAGATAGATAGATACAGATAGGTAGGTAGATAGATAGATAGATAGATAGAGATAGGTAGGTAGGTAGATAGATAGAGATAGGTAGGTAGGTAGATAGATAGATAGATAGATAGAGATAGGTAGGTAGGTAGATTGATAGATACAGATAGGTAGGTAGGTATATAGATAGATAGAGATAGGTAGGTAGGTAGATAGATAGAGTTAGGTAGGTAGGTAGGGAGATAGATAGCTACAGGTAGGTATGTAGGTAGATAGATAAATACAGATAGGTAGGTAGGTAGATAGATAGATAGAGATAGGTAGGTAGATTGATAGAGACAGATAGGTAGGTAGGTAGATATATAGATAGAGATAGGTAGATAGGTAGATTGATAGATACAGATAGGTAGGTAAGTAGATAGATAGATAGAGATAGGTAGGTAGGTAGGTAGATAGATAGAGATAGGTAGGTAGGTAGATAGATAGATAGAGATAGGTAGGTAGGTAGGTAGATAGATAGAGATAGGTAGGTAGGTAGATAGATAGATAGAGATAGGTAGGTAGGTAGATTGATAGATACAGATAGGTAGGTAGGTAGATAGATAGATAGAGATAGGTAGGTAGGTAGATAGATAGATAGAGATAGGTAGGTAGGTAGATTGATTGATACAGATATGTAGGTAGGTAGATTGATAGATAGAGATAGGTAGGTAGGTAGATAGATAGATAGAGACAGGTAGGTAGGTAGGTAGATAGATAGAGATAGGTAGGTAGGTAGATTGATAGATACAGATAGGTAGGTAGGTAGATAGATAGATAGAGATAGGTAGGTAGATTGATAGAGACAGATAGGTAGGTAGGTAGATATATAGATAGAGATAGGTAGATAGGTAGATTGATAGATACAGATAGGTAGGTAAGTGGATAGATAGATAGAGATATGTAGGTAGGTAGGTAGATAGATAGAGATAGGTAGGTAGGTAGATAGATAGATAGAGATAGGTAGGTAGGTAGGTAGATAGATAGAGATAGGTATGTAGGTAGATAGATAGATAGAGATAGGTAGGTAGGTAGATTGATAGATACAGATAGGTAGGTAGGTAGATAGATAGATAGAGATAGGTAGGTAGGTAGATAGATAGATAGAGATAGGTAGGTAGGTAGATTGATTGATACAGATATGTAGGTAGGTAGATTGATAGATAGAGATAGGTAGGTAGGTAGATAGATAGATAGAGACAGGTAGGTAGGTAGGTAGATAGATAGAGATAGGTAGGTAGGTAGATTGATAGATACAGATAGGTAGGTAGGTAGATTGATAGATAGAGATAGGTAGGTAGGTAGATAGATAGAGTTAGGTAGGTAGGTAGGGAGATAGATAGCTACAGGTAGGTATGTAGGTAGATAGATAAATACAGATAGGTAGGTAGGTAGATAGATAGAAAGAGATAGGTAGGTAGATTGATAGAGACAGATAGGTAGGTACGTAGATATATAGATAGAGATAGGTAGATAGGTAGATTGATAGGTACAGATAGGTAGGTAAGTAGATAGATAGATAGAGATAGGTAGGTAGGTAGGTAGATAGATAGAGATAGGTAGGTAGGTAGATAGATAGATAGAGATAGGTAGGTAGGTAGATTGATAGATACAGATAGGTAGGTAGGTAGATAGATAGATACAGATAGATAGATAGGTAGATAGATAGATAGAGATAGGTAGGTAGGTAGATTGATAGATACAGATAGGTAGGTAGGTAGATAGATAGATACAGATAGGTAGGTAGGTAGATAGATAGATACAGATAGGTAGGTAGGTAGGTAGATAGATAGAGATAGGTCGGTAGGTATGTAGAAAGATAGAGATAGGTAGGTAGGTAGATTGATAGATAGAGATAGGTAGGCAGGTAGATAGATAGATAGATAGATAGATAGATAGATAGATAGATAGATAGATAGATAGATAGATAGATAGATAGATAGATAGATAGAGATAGGTAGGTAGGTAGGTAGGTAGATAGATAGATACAGATAGGTAGGTAGGTAGATAGATAGATAGAGATAGATAGGTAGGTAGATTGATAGATACAGATAGGTAGGTAGGTAGATAGATACAGATAGGTAGGTAGGTAGATAGATAGATACAGATAGGTAGGTAGGTAGATAGATAGATAGAGATAGGTAGGTAGGTAGGTAGATAGATCGAGATGGGTAGGTAGGTAGGTAGATAGATAGAGATAGGTAGGTAGGTATATAGATAGATAGAGATAGGTAGGTAGGTAGGTAGATAGATAGAGATAGGTAGGTAGGTAGATAGATAGATAGAGATAGGTAGGTAGGTAGATTGATAGATAGATACAGATAGGTAGCTAGGTAGATAGATACAGATAGGTAGGTAGGTAGATAGATAGATACAGATAGGTAGGTAGGTAGATAGATAGAGATAGGTAGGTAGGTAGATTGATAGATACAGATAGGTAGGTAGGTAGGTAGATACATAGAGATAGGTAGGTAGGTAGATAGATAGATAGAGATAGGTAGGTAGGTAGATAGATAGATAGAGATAGGTAGGTAGGTAGATTGATAGATACAGATAGGTAGGTACGTAGATAGATAGATAGAGATAGATAGGTAGGTAGATAGATAGATAGAGATAGGTAGGTAGGTAGATAGATAGATAGAGATAGGTAGGTAGGTATATAGATAGATCGATAGAGATAGGTAGGTAGGTAGATAGATAGATAGAGATAGGTAGGTAGGTAGATTGATAGATACAGATAGGTAGGTAGGTAGATAGATAGATACAGATAGGTAGGTAGGTAGATAGATAGATACAGATATGTAGGTAGGTAGGTAGATAGATAGATACAGATAGGTAGGTAGGTAGATAGATAGAGATAGATAGGTAGGTAGATTGATAGAGACAGATAGGTAGGTGGGTAGATAGATAGATAGAGATAAGTAGGTAGGTAGATTGATAGATACAGATAGGTAGGTAGGTAGATAGATAGATACAGATAGGTAGGTAGATAGATAGATAAAGATAGGTAGGTAGGTAAATAGATAGATAGAGATAGGTAGGTAGGTAGGTAGGTAGATAGATAGAGATAGGTAGGTAGGTAGGTATATAGATAGAGATAGGTAGGTAGGTAGATTGATAGAGACAGATAGGTAGGTAGATAGATAGATAGATAGATAGATAGATAGATAGATAGATAGATAGATAGATAGATAGAGATAGGTAGGTAGGTAGGTAGGTAGGTAGGTAGAGATAGTTAGGTAGGTAGGTAGATAGAAAGAGATAGTTAGGTAGGTAGGTAGATAGATACAGATAGGTAGGTAGGTAGATAGATAGATAGAGATAGGTAGGTAGGTAGATTGATAGATACAGATAGGTAGGTAGGTAGGTAGATACATAGAGATAGGTAGGTAGGTAGATAGATAGATAGAGATAGGTAGGTAGGTAGGTAGGTAGATACATAGAGATAGGTAGGTAGGTAGATAGATAGATAGAGATAGGTAGATAGGTAGATAGATAGATAGAGATAGGTAGGTAGGTAGATTGATAGATGCAGATAGGTAGGTAGGTAGATAGATAGATACAGATAGATAGGTAGGTAGATAGATAGATAGAGATAGGTAGGTAGGTAGATAGATAGATAGACATAGGTAGGTAGGTAGATTGATAGATACAGATAGGTAGGTAAGTAGATAGATAGATACAGATAGGTAGGTAGGTAGATAGATAGATAGAGATAGGTAGGTAGGTAGATTGATAGATACAGATAGGTAGGTAGGTAGATAGATAGATACAGATAGGTAGGTAGGTAGGTAGATAGATAGATACAGATATGTAGGTAGGTAGATAGATAGATAGAGATAGGTAGGTAGGTAGGTAGATAGATAGAGATTGGTAGGTAGGTAGGTAGGTAGAGATAGTTAGGTAGGTAGGTAGATAGAAAGAGATAGTTAGGTAGGAAGGTAGATAGATACAGATAGGTAGGTAGGTAGATAGATAGATAGAGATAGGTAGGTAGGTAGATTGATTGATACAGATAGGTAGGTAGGTAGGTAGATACATAGAGATAGGTAGGTAGGTAGATAGATAGAGATAGGTAGGTAGGTAGATAGATAGAGATAGGTAGGTAGGTAGGTAGATTGATAGATACAGATAGGTAGGTAGGTAGATAGATACAGATAGATAGGTAGGTAGATAGATAGATAGAGATAGGTAGGTAGGTAGATAGATAGATAGACATAGGTAGGTAGGTAGATTGATAGATACAGATAGGTAGGTAGGTAGATAGATAGATACAGATAGGTAGGTAGATAGATAGATAGATAGAGATAGGTAGGTAGGTAGATAGATAAATACAGATAGGTAGGTAGGTAGATAGATACAGATAGATAGGTAGGTAGATAGATAGATAGAGATAGGTAGGTAGGTAGATAGATAGATAGACATAGGTAGGTAGGTAGATTGATAGATACAGATAGGTAGGTAGGTAGATAGATAGATACAGATATGTAGGTAGGTAGATAGATAATACAGATAGGTAGGTAGGTAGATAGATAGATAGTGATAGGTAGGTAGATTGATAGAGACAGATAGGTAGGTAGGTAGATATATAGATAGAGATAGGTAGGTAGGTAGATTGATAGATACAGATAGGTAGGTAGGTAGATAGATAGATAGAGATAGGTAGGTAGGTAGATTGATAGATAGAGATAGGTAGGTAGGTAGATAGATAGAGTTAGGTAGGTAGGTAGGGAGATAGATAGCTACAGGTAGGTATGTAGGTAGATAGATAAATACAGATAGGTAGGTAGGTAGATAGATAGATAGAGATAGGTAGGTAGATTGATAGAGACAGATAGGTAGGTAGGTAGATATATAGATAGAGATAGGTAGATAGGTAGATTGATAGATACAGATAGGTAGGTAAGTAGATAGATAGATAGAGATAGGTAGGTAGGTAGGTAGATAGATAGAGATAGGTAGGTAGGTAGATAGATAGAGATAGGTAGGTAGGTAGATTGATAGATACAGATAGGTAGGTAGGTAGATAGATAGATACAGATAGGTAGGTAGGTAGATAGAGAGATAGAGATAGGTAGGTAGGTAGATTGATAGATACAGATAGGTAGGTAGGTAGATAGATAGATACAGATAGGTAGGTAGGTAGATAGATAGATACAGATATGTAGGTAGGTAGATAGATAGAGATTGGTAGGTAGGTAGGTAGATAGATAGAGATAGGTAGGTAGGTAGGTAGGTAGAGATAGTTAGGTAGGTAGGTAGATAGAAAGAGATAGTTAGGTAGGTAGGTAGATAGATACAGATAGGTAGGTAGGTAGATAGAAAAATAGAGATAGGTAGGTAGGTAGATTGATAGATACAGATAGGTAGGTAGGTAGGTAGATACATAGAGATAGGTAGGTAGGTAGATAGATAGATAGAGATAGGTAGGTAGGTAGATAGAGATAGATAGGTAGGTAGATTGATAGATACAGATAGGTAGGTAGGTAGATAGATAGATACAGATAGATAGGTAGGTAGATAGATAGATAGAGATAGGTAGGTAGGTAGATAGATAGATAGATAGACATAGGTAGGTAGGTAGATTGATAGATAGAGATAGGTAGGTAAGTAGATAGATAGATACAGATAGGTAGGTAGGTAGATAGATAGATAGAGATAGGTAGGTAGGTAGATTGATAGATACAGATAGGTAGGTAGGTAGATAGATAGATACAGATAGGTAGGTAGGTAGGTAGATAGATAGAGATAGGTAGGTAGGTAGGTAGGTAGAGATAGTTAGGTAGGTAGGTAGATAGAAAGAGATAGTTAGGTAGGTAGGTAGATAGATACAGATAGGTAGGTAGGTAGATAGATAGATAGAGATAGGTAGGTAGGTAGATTGATAGATACAGATAGGTAGGTAGGTAGGTAGATACATAGAGATAGGTAGGTAGGTAGATAGATAGAGATAGGTAGGTAGGTAGATAGATAGAGATAGGTAGGTAGGTAGATTGATAGATACAGATAGGTAGGTAGGTAGATAGATAGATACAGATAGATAGGTAGGTAGATAGATAGATAGAGATAGGTAGGTAGGTAGATAGATAGATAGACATAGGTAGGTAGGTAGATTGATAGATACAGATAGGTAGGTAGGTAGATAGATAGATACAGATAGGTAGGTAGATAGATAGATAGATAGATAGAGATAGGTAGGTAGGTAGATAGATAGAGATAGGTAGGTAGGTAGATAGATAGATAGATAGATAGAGATAGGTAGGTAGGTAGATTGATAGATACAGATAGGTAGGTAGGTATATAGATAGATAGAGATAGGTAGGTAGGTAGATAGATAGAGTTAGGTAGGTAGGTAGGGAGATAGATAGCTACAGGTAGGTATGTAGGTAGATAGATAAATACAGATAGGTAGGTAGGTAGATAGATAGATAGAGATAGGTAGGTAGATTGATAGAGACAGATAGGTAGGTAGGTAGATATATAGATAGAGATAGGTAGATAGGTAGATTGATAGATACAGATAGGTAGGTAAGTAGATAGATAGATAGAGATAGGTAGGTAGGTAGGTAGATAGATAGAGATAGGTAGGTAGGTAGATAGATAGATAGAGATAGGTAGGTAGGTAGGTAGATAGATAGAGATAGGTAGGTAGGTAGATAGATAGATAGAGATAGGTAGGTAGGTAGATTGATAGATACAGATAGGTAGGTAGGTAGATAGATAGATAGAGATAGGTAGGTAGGTAGATAGATAGATAGAGATAGGTAGGTAGGTAGATTGATTGATACAGATATGTAGGTAGGTAGATTGATAGATAGAGATAGGTAGGTAGGTAGATAGATAGATAGAGACAGGTAGGTAGGTAGATATATAGATAGAGATAGGTAGATAGGTAGATTGATAGATACAGATAGGTAGGTAAGTGGATAGATAGATAGAGATATGTAGGTAGGTAGGTAGATAGATAGAGATAGGTAGGTAGGTAGATAGATAGATAGAGATAGGTAGGTAGGTAGGTAGATAGATAGAGATAGGTATGTAGGTAGATAGATAGATAGAGATAGGTAGGTAGGTAGATTGATAGATACAGATAGGTAGGTAGGTAGATAGATAGATAGAGATAGGTAGGTAGGTAGATAGATAGATAGAGATAGGTAGGTAGGTAGATTGATTGATACAGATATGTAGGTAGGTAGATTGATAGATAGAGATAGGTAGGTAGGTAGATAGATAGATAGAGACAGGTAGGTAGGTAGGTAGATAGATAGAGATAGGTAGGTAGGTAGATTGATAGATACAGATAGGTAGGTAGGTAGATTGATAGATAGAGATAGGTAGGTAGGTAGATAGATAGAGTTAGGTAGGTAGGTAGGGAGATAGATAGCTACAGGTAGGTATGTAGGTAGATAGATAAATACAGATAGGTAGGTAGGTAGATAGATAGAAAGAGATAGGTAGGTAGATTGATAGAGACAGATAGGTAGGTACGTAGATATATAGATAGAGATAGGTAGATAGGTAGATTGATAGGTACAGATAGGTAGGTAAGTAGATAGATAGATAGAGATAGGTAGGTAGGTAGGTAGATAGATAGAGATAGGTAGGTAGGTAGATAGATAGATAGAGATAGGTAGGTAGGTAGATTGATAGATACAGATAGGTAGGTAGGTAGATAGATAGATACAGATAGATAGATAGGTAGATAGATAGATAGAGATAGGTAGGTAGGTAGATTGATAGATACAGATAGGTAGGTAGGTAGATAGATAGATACAGATAGGTAGGTAGGTAGATAGATAGATACAGATAGGTAGGTAGGTAGGTAGATAGATAGAGATAGGTCGGTAGGTATGTAGAAAGATAGAGATAGGTAGGTAGGTAGATTGATAGATAGAGATAGGTAGGCAGGTAGATAGATAGATAGATAGATAGATAGATAGATAGATAGATAGATAGATAGATAGATAGAGATAGGTAGGTAGGTAGGTAGGTAGATAGATAGATACAGATAGGTAGGTAGGTAGATAGATAGATAGAGATAGATAGGTAGGTAGATTGATAGATACAGATAGGTAGGTAGGTAGATAGATACAGATAGGTAGGTAGGTAGATAGATAGATACAGATAGGTAGGTAGGTAGATAGATAGATAGAGATAGGTAGGTAGGTAGGTAGATAGATCGAGATGGGTAGGTAGGTAGGTAGATAGATAGAGATAGGTAGGTAGGTATATAGATAGATAGAGATAGGTAGGTAGGTAGGTAGATAGATAGAGATAGGTAGGTAGGTAGATAGATAGATAGAGATAGGTAGGTAGGTAGATTGATAGATAGATACAGATAGGTAGCTAGGTAGATAGATACAGATAGGTAGGTAGGTAGATAGATAGATACAGATAGGTAGGTAGGTAGATAGATAGAGATAGGTAGGTAGGTAGATTGATAGATACAGATAGGTAGGTAGGTAGGTAGATACATAGAGATAGGTAGGTAGGTAGATAGATAGATAGAGATAGGTAGGTAGGTAGATAGATAGATAGAGATAGGTAGGTAGGTAGATTGATAGATACAGATAGGTAGGTACGTAGATAGATAGATAGAGATAGATAGGTAGGTAGATAGATAGATAGAGATAGGTAGGTAGGTAGATAGATAGATAGAGATAGGTAGGTAGGTATATAGATAGATCGATAGAGATAGGTAGGTAGGTAGATAGATAGATAGAGATAGGTAGGTAGGTAGATTGATAGATACAGATAGGTAGGTAGGTAGATAGATAGATACAGATAGGTAGGTAGGTAGATAGATAGATACAGATATGTAGGTAGGTAGGTAGATAGATAGATACAGATAGGTAGGTAGGTAGATAGATAGAGATAGATAGGTAGGTAGATTGATAGAGACAGATAGGTAGGTGGGTAGATAGATAGATAGAGATAAGTAGGTAGGTAGATTGATAGATACAGATAGGTAGGTAGGTAGATAGATAGATACAGATAGGTAGGTAGATAGATAGATAAAGATAGGTAGGTAGGTAAATAGATAGATAGAGATAGGTAGGTAGGTAGGTAGATAGATAGAGATAGGTAGGTAGGTAGGTATATAGATAGAGATAGGTAGGTAGGTAGATTGATAGAGACAGATAGGTAGGTAGATAGATAGATAGATAGATAGATAGATAGATAGATAGATAGATAGATAGATAGATAGATAGAGATAGGTAGGTAGGTAGGTAGGTAGGTAGAGATAGTTAGGTAGGTAGGTAGATAGAAAGAGATAGTTAGGTAGGTAGGTAGATAGATACAGATAGGTAGGTAGGTAGATAGATAGATAGAGATAGGTAGGTAGGTAGATTGATAGATACAGATAGGTAGGTAGGTAGATAGATAGATACAGATAGGTAGGTAGGTAGGTAGATAGATAGATACAGATATGTAGGTAGGTAGCTAGATAGATAGAGATAGGTAGGTAGGTAGGTAGATAGATAGAGATAGGTAGGTAGGTAGGTAGGTAGAGATAGTTAGGTAGATAGGTAGATAGAAAGAGATAGTTAGGTAGGTAGGTAGATAGATACAGATAGGTAGGTAGGTAGATAGATAGAGATAGGTAGGTAGGTAGATTGATAGATACAGATAGGTAGGTAGGTAGGTAGATACATAGAGATAGGTAGGTAGGTAGATAGATAGATAGAGATAGGTAGGTAGGTAGATAGATAGATAGAGATAGGTAGGTAGGTAGATTGATAGATACAGATAGGTAGGTAGGTAGATAGATAGATAGAGATAGGTAGGTAGGTAGGTTGATAGATAGAGATAGGTAGGTAGGTAGGTAGGTAGATACATAGAGATAGGTAGGTAGGTAGATAGATAATTAGAGATAGGTAGGTAGGTAGATAGATAGATAGAGATAGGTAGGTAGGTAGATTGATAGATACAGATAGGTAGGTAGGTAGATAGATAGATACAGATAGATAGGTAGGTAGATAGATAGATAGAGATAGGTAGGTAGGTAGATAGATAGATAGACATAGGTAGGTAGGTAGATTGATAGATACAGGTAGGTAGGTAAGTAGATAGATAGATACAGATAGGTAGGTAGGTAGATAGATAGATAGAGATAGGTAGGTAGGTAGATTGATAGATACAGATAGGTAGGTAGGTAGATAGATAGATACAGATAGGTAGGTAGGTAGGTAGATAGATAGATACAGATATGTAGGTAGGTAGATAGATAGATAGAGATAGGTAGGTAGGTAGGTAGATAGATAGAGATAGGTAGGTAGGTAGGTAGGTAGAGATAGTTAGGTAGGTAGGTAGATAGAAAGAGATAGTTAGGTAGGTAGGTAGATAGATACAGATAGGTAGGTAGGTAGATAGATAGATAGAGATAGGTAGGTAGGTAGATTGATAGATACAGATAGGTAGGTAGGTAGGTAGATACATAGAGATAGGTAGGTAGGTAGATAGATAGAGATAGGTAGGTAGGTAGATAGATAGAGATAGGTAGGTAGGTAGATTGATAGATACAGATAGGTAGGTAGGTAGATAGATACAGATAGATAGGTAGGCAGATAGATAGATAGAGATAGGTAGGTAGGTAGATAGATAGATAGAGATAGGTAGGTAGGTAGATTGATAGATACAGATAGGTAGGTACGTAGATAGATAGATAGAGATAGATAGGTAGGTAGATAGATAGATAGAGATAGGTAGGTAGGTAGATAGATAGATAGAGATAGGTAGGTAGGTAGGTATATAGATAGAGATAGGTAGGTAGGTAGATTGATAGAGACAGATAGGTAGGTAGATAGATAGATAGATAGATAGATAGATAGATAGATAGATAGATAGATAGATAGATAGATAGATAGAGATAGGTAGGTAGGTAGGTAGGTAGGTAGGTAGAGATAGTTAGGTAGGTAGGTAGATAGAAAGAGATAGTTAGGTAGGTAGGTAGATAGATACAGATAGGTAGGTAGGTAGATAGATAGATAGAGATAGGTAGGTAGGTAGATTGATAGATACAGATAGGTAGGTAGGTAGATAGATAGATACAGATAGGTAGGTAGGTAGGTAGATAGATAGATACAGATATGTAGGTAGGTAGCTAGATAGATAGAGATAGGTAGGTAGGTAGGTAGATAGATAGAGATAGGTAGGTAGGTAGGTAGAGATAGTTAGGTAGATAGGTAGATAGAAAGAGATAGTTAGGTAGGTAGGTAGATAGATACAGATAGGTAGGTAGGTAGATAGATAGAGATAGGTAGGTAGGTAGATTGATAGATACAGATAGGTAGGTAGGTAGGTAGATACATAGAGATAGGTAGGTAGGTAGATAGATAGATAGAGATAGGTAGGTAGGTAGATAGATAGATAGAGATAGGTAGGTAGGTAGATTGATAGATACAGATAGGTAGGTAGGTAGATAGATAGATAGAGATAGGTAGGTAGGTAGGTTGATAGATAGAGATAGGTAGGTAGGTAGGTAGGTAGATACATAGAGATAGGTAGGTAGGTAGATAGATAATTAGAGATAGGTAGGTAGGTAGATAGATAGATAGAGATAGGTAGGTAGGTAGATTGATAGATACAGATAGGTAGGTAGGTAGATAGATAGATACAGATAGATAGGTAGGTAGATAGATAGATAGAGATAGGTAGGTAGGTAGATAGATAGATAGACATAGGTAGGTAGGTAGATTGATAGATACAGGTAGGTAGGTAAGTAGATAGATAGATACAGATAGGTAGGTAGGTAGATAGATAGATAGAGATAGGTAGGTAGGTAGATTGATAGATACAGATAGGTAGGTAGGTAGATAGATAGATACAGATAGGTAGGTAGGTAGGTAGATAGATAGATACAGATATGTAGGTAGGTAGATAGATAGATAGAGATAGGTAGGTAGGTAGGTAGATAGATAGAGATAGGTAGGTAGGTAGGTAGGTAGAGATAGTTAGGTAGGTAGGTAGATAGAAAGAGATAGTTAGGTAGGTAGGTAGATAGATACAGATAGGTAGGTAGGTAGATAGATAGATAGAGATAGGTAGGTAGGTAGATTGATAGATACAGATAGGTAGGTAGGTAGGTAGATACATAGAGATAGGTAGGTAGGTAGATAGATAGAGATAGGTAGGTAGGTAGATAGATAGAGATAGGTAGGTAGGTAGATTGATAGATACAGATAGGTAGGTAGGTAGATAGATACAGATAGATAGGTAGGCAGATAGATAGATAGAGATAGGTAGGTAGGTAGATAGATAGATAGAGATAGGTAGGTAGGTAGATTGATAGATACAGATAGGTAGGTACGTAGATAGATAGATAGAGATAGATAGGTAGGTAGATAGATAGATAGAGATAGGTAGGTAGGTAGATAGATAGATAGAGATAGGTAGGTAGGTATATAGATAGATCGATAGAGATAGGTAGGTAGGTAGATAGATAGATAGAGATAGGTAGGTAGGTAGATTGATAGATACAGATAGGTAGGTAGGTAGATAGATAGATACAGATAGGTAGGTAGGTAGATAGATAGATACAGATATGTAGGTAGGTAGGTAGATAGATAGATACAGATAGGTAGGTAGGTAGATAGATAGAGATAGATAGGTAGGTAGATTGATAGAGACAGATAGGTAGGTGGGTAGATAGATAGATAGAGATAAGTAGGTAGGTAGATTGATAGATACAGATAGGTAGGTAGGTAGATAGATAGATACAGATAGGTAGGTAGATAGATAGATAAAGATAGGTAGGTAGGTAAATAGATAGATAGAGATAGGTAGGTAGGTAGGTAGATAGATAGAGATAGGTAGGTAGGTAGGTATATAGATAGAGATAGGTAGGTAGGTAGATTGATAGAGACAGATAGGTAGGTAGATAGATAGATAGATAGATAGATAGATAGATAGATAGATAGATAGATAGATAGAGATAGGTAGGTAGGTAGGTAGGTAGGTAGGTAGAGATAGTTAGGTAGGTAGGTAGATAGAAAGAGATAGTTAGGTAGGTAGGTAGATAGATACAGATAGGTAGGTAGGTAGATAGATAGATAGAGATAGGTAGGTAGGTAGATTGATAGATACAGATAGGTAGGTAGGTAGATAGATAGATACAGATAGGTAGGTAGGTAGGTAGATAGATAGATACAGATATGTAGGTAGGTAGCTAGATAGATAGAGATAGGTAGGTAGGTAGGTAGATAGATAGAGATAGGTAGGTAGGTAGGTAGGTAGAGATAGTTAGGTAGATAGGTAGATAGAAAGAGATAGTTAGGTAGGTAGGTAGATAGATACAGATAGGTAGGTAGGTAGATAGATAGAGATAGGTAGGTAGGTAGATTGATAGATACAGATAGGTAGGTAGGTAGGTAGATACATAGAGATAGGTAGGTAGGTAGATAGATAGATAGAGATAGGTAGGTAGGTAGATAGATAGATAGAGATAGGTAGGTAGGTAGATTGATAGATACAGATAGGTAGGTAGGTAGATAGATAGATAGAGATAGGTAGGTAGGTAGGTTGATAGATAGAGATAGGTAGGTAGGTAGGTAGGTAGATACATAGAGATAGGTAGGTAGGTAGATAGATAATTAGAGATAGGTAGGTAGGTAGATAGATAGATAGAGATAGGTAGGTAGGTAGATTGATAGATACAGATAGGTAGGTAGGTAGATAGATAGATACAGATAGATAGGTAGGTAGATAGATAGATAGAGATAGGTAGGTAGGTAGATAGATAGATAGACATAGGTAGGTAGGTAGATTGATAGATACAGGTAGGTAGGTAAGTAGATAGATAGATACAGATAGGTAGGTAGGTAGATAGATAGATAGAGATATGTAGGTATGTAGATTGATAGATACAGATAGGTAGGTAGGTAGATAGATAGATACAGATAGGTAGGTAGGTAGGTAGATAGATAGATACAGATATGTAGGTAGGTAGATAGATAGATAGAGATAGGTAGGTAGGTAGGTAGATAGATAGAGATAGGTAGGTAGGTAGGTAGGTAGAGATAGTTAGGTAGGTAGGTAGATAGAAAGAGATAGTTAGGTAGGTAGGTAGATAGATACAGATAGGTAGGTAGGTAGATAGATAGATAGAGATAGGTAGGTAGGTAGATTGATAGATACAGATAGGTAGGTAGGTAGGTAGATACATAGAGATAGGTAGGTAGGTAGATAGATAGAGATAGGTAGGTAGGTAGATAGATAGAGATAGGTAGGTAGGTAGATTGATAGATACAGATAGGTAGGTAGGTAGATAGATACAGATAGATAGGTAGGCAGATAGATAGATAGAGATAGGTAGGTAGGTAGATAGATAGATAGACATAGGTAGGTAGGTAGATTGATAGATACAGATAGGTAGGTAGGTAGATAGATAGATACAGATAGGTAGGTAGATAGATAGATAGATAGAGATAGGTAGGTAGGTAGATAGATAAATACAGATAGGTAGGTAGGTAGATAGATACAGATAGATAGGTAGGTAGATAGATAGATAGAGATAGGTAGGTAGGTAGATAGATAGATAGACATAGGTAGGTAGGTAGATTGATAGATACAGATAGGTAGGTAGGTAGATAGATAGATACAGATAGGTAGGTAGGTAGATACATAATACAGATAGGTAGGTAGGTAGATAGATAGATAGAGATAGGTAGGTAGATTGATAGAGACAGATAGGTAGGTAGGTAGATATATAGATAGAGATAGGTAGGTAGGTAGATTGATAGATACAGATAGGTAGGTAGGTAGATTGATAGATACAGATAGGTAGGTAGGTAGATAGATAGATACAGATAGGTAGGTAGGTAGATAGATAAATACAGATAGGTAGGTAGGTAGATAGATAGATAGAGATAGGTAGGTAGATTGATAGAGACAGATAGGTAGGTAGGTAGATATATAGATAGAGATAGGTAGGTAGGTAGATTGATAGATACAGATAGGTAGGTAGGTAGATAGATAGATAGAGATAGGTAGGTAGGTAGATTGATAGATAGAGATAGGTAGGCAGGTAGATAGATAGATAGAGATAAGTAGGTAGGTAGATTGATAGATACAGATAGGTAGGTAGGTAGATAGATAGATAGAGATAGGTAGGTAGGTAGATAGATAGATAGAGATAGGTAGGTAGGTAGATAGATAGAGTTAGGTAGGTAGGTAGGGAGATAGATAGCTACAGGTAGGTATGTAGGTAGATAGATAGATACAGATAGGTAGGTAGGTAGATAGATAGATACAGATATGTAGGTAAGTAGATAGATAGATAGAGATAGGTAGGTAGGTAGGTAGATAGATACAGATAGGTAGGTAGGTAGATAGATAGATAGAGATAGGTAGGTAGGTAGATTGATAGATACAGGTAGGTAGGTAGGTAGGTAGGTAGATAGATAGATACAGATAGGTAGGTAGGTAGGTAGATAGATAGATACAGATATGTAGGTAGGTAGATAGATAGATAGAGATAGGTAGGTAGGTAGGTAGATAGATAGAGATAGGTAGATAGGTAGGTAGGTAGAGATAGTTAGGTAGGTAGATAGAAAGAGATAGTTAGGTAGGTAGGTAGATAGATACAGATAGGTAGGTAGGTAGATAGATAGATAGAGATAGGTAGGTAGGTAGATTGATAGATACAGATAGGTAGGTAGGTAGGTAGATACATAGAGATAGGTAGGTAGGTAGATAGATAGATAGAGATAGGTAGGTAGGTAGATAGATAGATAAAGATAGGTAGGTAGGTAGATTGATAGATACAGATAGGTAGGTAGGTAGATAGATAGATACAGATAGATAGGTAGGGAGATAGATAGATAGAGATAGGTAGGTAGGTAGATAGATAGATAGACATAGGTAGGTAGGTAGATTTATAGATACAGATAGGTAGGTAGGTAGATAGATAGATACAGATAGGTAGGTAGGTAGATAGAGAGATAGAGATAGGTAGGTAGGTAGATTGATAGATACAGATAGGTAGGTAGGTAGATAGATAGCTATAGATAGGTAGGTAGGTAGGTAGATAGATAGATACAGATATGTAGGTAGGTAGATAGATAGATAGAGATAGGTAGGTAGGTAGGTAGATAGATAGAGATAGGTAGGTAGGCAGGTAGGTAGAGATAGTTAGGAAGGTAGGTAGATAGAAAGAGATAGTTAGGTAGGTAGGTAGATAGATACAGATAGGTAGGTAGGTAGATAGATAGATAGAGATAGGTAGGTAGGTAGATTGATAGATACAGATAGGTAGGTAGGTAGGTAGATACATAGAGATAGGTAGGTAGGTAGATAGATAGATAGAGATAGGTAGGTAGGTAAGTAGGTAGATACATAGAGATAGGTAGGTAGGTAGATAGATAGATAGAGATAGGTAGATAGGTAGATAGATAGATAGAGATAGGTAGGTAGGTAGATTGATAGATGCAGATAGGTAGGTAGGTAGATAGATAGATACAGATAGATAGGTAGGTAGATAGATAGATAGAGATAGGTAGGTAGGTAGATAGATAGATAGACATAGGTAGGTAGGTAGATTGATAGATACAGATAGGTAGGTAAGTAGATAGATAGATACAGATAGGTAGGTAGGTAGATAGATAGATAGAGATAGGTAGGTAGGTAGATTGATAGATACAGATAGGTAGGTAGGTAGATAGATAGATACAGATAGGTAGGTAGGTAGGTAGATAGATAGATACAGATATGTAGGTAGGTAGATAGATAGATAGAGATAGGTAGGTAGGTAGGTAGATAGATAGAGATTGGTAGGTAGGTAGGTAGGTAGAGATAGTTAGGTAGGTAGGTAGATAGAAAGAGATAGTTAGGTAGGAAGGTAGATAGATACAGATAGGTAGGTAGGTAGATAGATAGATAGAGATAGGTAGGTAGGTAGATTGATAGATACAGATAGGTAGGTAGGTAGGTAGATACATAGAGATAGGTAGGTAGGTAGATAGATAGAGATAGGTAGGTAGGTAGATAGATAGAGATAGGTAGGTAGGTAGATTGATAGATACAGATAGGTAGGTAGGTAGATAGATACAGATAGATAGGTAGGTAGATAGATAGATAGAGATAGGTAGGTAGGTAGATAGATAGATAGACATAGGTAGGTAGGTAGATTGATAGATACAGATAGGTAGGTAGGTAGATAGATAGATACAGATAGCTAGGTAGATAGATAGATAGATAGAGATAGGTAGGTAGGTAGATAGATAAATACAGATAGGTAGGTAGGTAGATAGATACAGATAGATAGGTAGGTAGATAGATAGATAGAGATAGGTAGGTAGGTAGATAGATAGATAGACATAGGTAGGTAGGTAGATTGATAGATACAGATAGGTAGGTAGGTAGATAGATAGATACAGATATGTAGGTAGGTAGATAGATAATACAGATAGGTAGGTAGGTAGATAGATAGATAGTGATAGGTAGGTAGATTGATAGAGACAGATAGGTAGGTAGGTAGATATATAGATAGAGATAGGTAGGTAGGTAGATTGATAGATACAGATAGGTAGGTAGGTAGGTAGATAGATAGAGATAGGTAGGTAGGTAGATAGATAGAGATAGGTAGGTAGGTAGATTGATAGATACAGATAGGTAGGTAGGTAGATAGATAGATACAGATAGGTAGGTAGGTAGATAGAGAGATAGAGATAGGTAGGTAGGTAGATTGATAGATACAGATAGGTAGGTAGGTAGATAGATAGATACAGATAGGTAGGTAGGTAGGTAGATAGATAGATACAGATATGTAGGTAGGTAGATAGATAGAGATAGGTAGGTAGGTAGGTAGATAGATAGAGATAGGTAGGTAGGTAGGTAGGTAGAGATAGTTAGGTAGGTAGGTAGATAGAAAGAGATAGTTAGGTAGGTAGGTAGATAGATACAGATAGGTAGGTAGGTAGATAGAAAAATAGAGATAGGTAGGTAGGTAGATTGATAGATACAGATAGGTAGGTAGGTAGGTAGATACATAGAGATAGGTAGGTAGGTAGATAGATAGATAGAGATAGGTAGGTAGGTAGATAGAGATAGATAGGTAGGTAGATTGATAGATACAGATAGGTAGGTAGGTAGATAGATAGATACAGATAGATAGGTAGGTAGATAGATAGATAGAGATAGGTAGGTAGGTAGATAGATAGATAGATAGACATAGGTAGGTAGGTAGATTGATAGATAGAGATAGGTAGGTAAGTAGATAGATAGATACAGATAGGTAGGTAGGTAGATAGATAGATAGAGATAGGTAGGTAGGTAGATTGATAGATACAGATAGGTAGGTAGGTAGATAGATAGATAGAGATAGGTAGGTAGGTAGGTAGATAGATAGAGATAGGTAGGTAGGTAGGTAGGTAGAGATAGTTAGGTAGGTAGGTAGATAGAAAGAGATAGTTAGGTAGGTAGGTAGATAGATACAGATAGGTAGGTAGGTAGATAGATAGATAGAGATAGGTAGGTAGGTAGATTGATAGATACAGATAGGTAGGTAGGTAGGTAGATACATAGAGATAGGTAGGTAGGTAGATAGATAGAGATAGGTAGGTAGGTAGATAGATAGAGATAGGTAGGTAGGTAGATTGATAGATACAGATAGGTAGGTAGGTAGATAGATAGATACAGATAGATAGGTAGGTAGATAGATAGATAGAGATAGGTAGGTAGGTAGATAGATAGATAGACATAGGTAGGTAGGTAGATTGATAGATACAGATAGGTAGGTAGGTAGATAGATAGATACAGATAGGTAGGTAGATAGATAGATAGATAGATAGAGATAGGTAGGTAGGTAGATAGATAGAGATAGGTAGGTAGGTAGATAGATAGATAGATAGAGATAGGTAGGTAGGTAGATTGATAGATACAGATAGGTAGGTAGGTATATAGATAGATAGAGATAGGTAGGTAGGTAGATAGATAGAGTTAGGTAGGTAGGTAGGGAGATAGATAGCTACAGGTAGGTATGTAGGTAGATAGATAAATACAGATAGGTAGGTAGGTAGATAGATAGATAGAGATAGGTAGGTAGATTGATAGAGACAGATAGGTAGGTAGGTAGATATATAGATAGAGATAGGTAGATAGGTAGATTGATAGATACAGATAGGTAGGTAAGTAGATAGATAGATAGAGATAGGTAGGTAGGTAGGTAGATAGATAGAGATAGGTAGGTAGGTAGATAGATAGATAGAGATAGGTAGGTAGGTAGGTAGATAGATAGAGATAGGTAGGTAGGTAGATAGATAGATAGAGATAGGTAGGTAGGTAGATTGATAGATACAGATAGGTAGGTAGGTAGATAGATAGATAGAGATAGGTAGGTAGGTAGATAGATAGATAGAGATAGGTAGGTAGGTAGATTGATTGATACAGATATGTAGGTAGGTAGATTGATAGATAGAGATAGGTAGGTAGGTAGATAGATAGATAGAGACAGGTAGGTAGGTAGGTAGATAGATAGAGATAGGTAGGTAGGTAGATTGATAGATACAGATAGGTAGGTAGGTAGATAGATAGATAGAGATAGGTAGGTAGATTGATAGAGACAGATAGGTAGGCAGGTAGATATATAGATAGAGATAGGTAGATAGGTAGATTGATAGATACAGATAGGTAGGTAAGTAGATAGATAGATAGAGATAGGTAGGTAGGTAGGTAGATAGATAGAGATAGGTAGGTAGGTAGATAGATAGATAGAGATAGGTAGGTAGGTAGGTAGATAGATAGAGATAGGTATGTAGGTAGATAGATAGATAGAGATAGGTAGGTAGGTAGATTGATAGATACAGATAGGTAGGTAGGTAGATAGATAGATAGAGATAGGTAGGTAGGTAGATAGATAGATAGAGATAGGTAGGTAGGTAGATTGATTGATACAGATATGTAGGTAGGTAGATTGATAGATAGAGATAGGTAGGTAGGTAGATAGATAGATAGAGACAGGTAGGTAGGTAGGTAGATAGATAGAGATAGGTAGGTAGGTAGATTGATAGATACAGATAGGTAGGTAGGTAGATTGATAGATAGAGATAGGTAGGTAGGTAGATAGATAGAGTTAGGTAGGTAGGTAGGGAGATAGATAGCTACAGGTAGGTATGTAGGTAGATAGATAAATACAGATAGGTAGGTAGGTAGATAGATAGAAAGAGATAGGTAGGTAGATTGATAGAGACAG
Source organism: Crotalus adamanteus (assembly GCA_039797435.1). NCBI lineage: Eukaryota > Metazoa > Chordata > Lepidosauria > Squamata > Viperidae > Crotalus > Crotalus adamanteus. Next base: position 1,084,442 of record CM077928.1, read on the forward strand.
ATAGGTAGGTACGTAGATATATAGATAGAGATAGGTAGATAGGTAGATTGATAGGTACAGATAGGTAGGTAAGTAGATAGATAGATAGAGATAGGTAGGTAGGTAGGTAGATAGATAGAGATAGGTAGGTAGGTAGATAGATAGATAGAGATAGGTAGGTAGGTAGATTGATAGATACAGATAGGTAGGTAGGTAGATAGATAGATACAGATAGATAGATAGGTAGATAGATAGATAGAGATAGGTAGGTAGGTAGATTGATAGATACAGATAGGTAGGTAGGTAGATAGATAGATACAGATAGGTAGGTAGGTAGATAGATAGATACAGATAGGTAGGTAGGTAGATAGATAGATAGAGATAGGTAGGTAGGTAGATTGATAGATACAGATATGTAGGTAGGTAGATTGATAGATAGAGATAGGTAGGTAGGTAGATAGATAGATAGAGACAGGTAGGTAGGTAGGTAGATAGATAGAGATAGGTCGGTAGGTATGTAGAAAGATAGAGATAGGTAGGTAGGTAGATTGATAGATAGAGATAGGTAGGCAAGTAGATAGATAGATAGATAGATAGATAGATAGATAGATAGATAGATAGATAGATAGATAGAGATAGGTAGGTAGGTAGGTGGGTAGATAGATAGATACAGATAGGTAGGTAGGTAGATAGATAGATAGAGATAGATAGGTAGGTAGATTGATAGATACAGATAGGTAGGTAGGTAGATAGATACAGATAGGTAGGTAGGTAGATAGATAGATACAGATAGGTAGGTACGTAGATAGATAGATAGAGATAGATAGGTAGGTAGATAGATAGATAGAGATAGGTAGGTAGGTAGATAGATAGATAGAGATAGGTAGGTAGGTATATAGATAGATCGATAGAGATAGGTAGGTAGGTAGATAGATAGATAGAGATAGGTAGGTAGGTAGATTGATAGATACAGATAGGTAGGTAGGTAGATAGATAGATACAGATAGGTAGGTAGGTAGATAGATAGATACAGATATGTAGGTAGGTAGGTAGATAGATAGATACAGATAGGTAGGTAGGTAGATAGATAGAGATAGATAGGTAGGTAGATTGATAGAGACAGATAGGTAGGTGGGTAGATAGATAGATAGAGATAAGTAGGTAGGTAGATTGATAGATACAGATAGGTAGGTAGGTAGATAGATAGATACAGATAGGTAGGTAGATAGATAGATAAAGATAGGTAGGTAGGTAAATAGATAGATAGAGATAGGTAGGTAGGTAGGTAGATAGATAGAGATAGGTAGGTAGGTAGGTATATAGATAGAGATAGGTAGGTAGGTAGATTGATAGAGACAGATAGGTAGGTAGATAGATAGATAGATAGATAGATAGAGATAGGTAGGTAGGTAGGTAGGTAGGTAGGTAGAGATAGTTAGGTAGGTAGGTAGATAGAAAGAGATAGTTAGGTAGGTAGGTAGATAGATACAGATAGGTAGGTAGGTAGATAGATAGATACAGATAGGTAGGTAGGTAGGTAGATAGATAGATACAGATATGTAGGTAGGTAGCTAGATAGATAGAGATAGGTAGGTAGGTAGGTAGATAGATAGAGATAGGTAGGTAGGTAGGTAGGTAGAGATAGTTAGGTAGATAGGTAGATAGAAAGAGATAGTTAGGTAGGTAGGTAGATAGATACAGATAGGTAGGTAGGTAGATAGATAGAGATAGGTAGGTAGGTAGATTGATAGATACAGATAGGTAGGTAGGTAGGTAGATACATAGAGATAGGTAGGTAGGTAGATAGATAGATAGAGATAGGTAGGTAGGTAGATAGATAGATAGAGATAGGTAGGTAGGTAGATTGATAGATACAGATAGGTAGGTAGGTAGATAGATAGATACACATAGATAGGTAGGTAGATAGATAGATAGAGATAGGTAGGTAGGTAGATAGATAGATAGACATAGGTAGGTAGGTAGATTGATAGATACAGATAGGTAGGTAGGTAGATAGATAGATACAGATAGGTAGGTAGGTAGATAGATAGATAGAGATATGTAGGTAGGTAGATTGATAGATACAGATTGGTAGGTAGGTAGATAGATAGATACAGATAGGTAGGTAGGTAGGTAGGTAGATAGATAGATACAGATATGTAGGTAGGTAGATAGATAGAGATAGGTAGGTAGGTAGGTAGATAGATAGAGATAGGTAGGTAGGTAGGTAGGTAGAGATAGTTAGGTAGGTAGGTAGATAGAAAGAGATAGTTAGGTAGGTAGGTAGATAGATACAGATAGGTAGGTAGGTAGATAGATAGAAAGAGATAGGTAGGTAGGTAGATTGATAGATACAGATAGGTAGGTAGATAGATAGATACAGATAGATAGGTAGGTAGATAGATAGATAGAGATAGGTAGGTAGGTAGATAGATAGATAGATAGAGATAGGTAGGTAGGTAGATTGATAGATACATAGGTAGGTAGGTAGATACAGATAGATTGATAGATACAGATAGGTAGGTAGGTAGATAGATAGGTAGGTAGGTAGATAGATAAATACAGATAGGTAGGTAGGTAGGTAGGTAGGTAGATAGAGATAGGTAGGTAGGTAGATAGATAGATAGAGATAGGTAGGGAGGTAGATTGATAGATACAGATAGGTAGGTAGGTAGATAGATAGATAAAGATAGGTAGGTAGGTAGATAGATAAATACAGATAGGTAGGTAGGTAGATAGATAGATAGAGATAGGTAGGTAGGTAGATATATAGATAGAGATAGGTAGGTAGGTAGATTGATAGATACAGATAGGTAGGTAGGTAGATAGATAGATAGAGATAGGTAGGCAGGTAGATAGATAGAGATAAGTAGGTAGGTAGATTGATAGATACAGATAGGTAGGTACGTAGATAGATAGATAGAGATAGGTAGGTAGGTAGATAGATAGATAGAGATAGGTAGGTAGGTAGATAGATAGATAGAGATAGGTAGGTAGGTATATAGATAGATCGATAGAGATAGGTAGGTAGGTAGATAGATAGATAGAGATAGGTAGGTAGGTAGATTGATAGATACAGATAGGTAGGTAGGTAGATAGATAGATACAGATAGGTAGGTAGGTAGATAGATAGAGATAGATAGGTAGGTAGATTGATAGAGACAGATAGGTAGGTAGGTAGATAGATAGATAGAGATAAGTAGGTAGGTAAATTGATAGATACAGATAGGTAGGTAGGTAGATAGATAGATACAGATAGGTAGGTAAATAGATAGATACAGATAGGTAGGTAGGTAAATAGATAGATAGAGATAGGTAGGTAGGTAGGTAGATAGATAGAGATAGGTAGGTAGGTAGGTAGGTAGATAGAGATAGGTAGGTAGGTAGATTGATAGAGACAGATAGGTAGGTAGGTAGATAGATAGATAGATAGAGATAGGTAGGTAGGTAGGTAGAGATAGTTAGGTAGGTAGGTAGATAGAAAGAGATAGTTAGGTAGGTAGGTAGATAGATACAGATAGGTAGGTAGGTAGATAGATAGATAGAGATAGGTAGGTAGGTAGATTGATAGATACAGATAGGTAGGTAGGTAGATAGATAGATACAGATAGGTAGGTAGGTAGGTAGATAGATAGATACAGATATGTAGGTAGGTAGATAGATAGATAGAGATAGGTAGGTAGGTAGGTAGATAGATAGAGATAGGTAGGTAGGTAGGAAGGTAGAGATAGTTAGGTAGGTAGGTAGATAGAAAGAGATAGTTAGGTAGGTAGGTAGATAGATACAGATAGGTAGGTAGGTAGATAGATAGATAGAGATAGGTAGGTAGGTAGATTGATAGATAGAGATAGGTAGGTAGGTAGGTAGATACATAGAGGTAGGTAGGTAGGTAGATAGATAGATAGAGATAGGTAGGTAGGTAGATAGATAGATAGAGATAGGTAGGTAGGTAGATTGATAGATACAGATAGGTAGGTAGGTAGATAGATAGATACACATAGATAGGTAGGTAGATAGATAGATAGATAGATAGATAGATAGATAGATAGAGATAGGTAGGTAGGTAGATAGATAGATAGACATAGGTAGGTAGGTAGATTGATAGATACAGATAGGTAGGTAGGTAGATAGATAGATACAGATAGGTAGGTAGGTAGATAGATAGATAGAGATAGGTAGGTAGGTAGATTGATAGATACAGATAGGTAGGTAGGTAGATAGATAGATGCAGATAGGTAGGTAGGTAGATAGATAGATACAGATAGGTAGGTAGATAGATAGATAGATACAGATAGGTAGGTAGGTAGATAGATAAATACAGATAGGTAGTTAGGTAGATAGATGGAGATAGGTAGGTAGATAGATAGATAGATAGATAGATAGATAGAGATAGGTAGGTAGGTAGATTGATAGATACAGATAGGTAGGTAGGTAGATAGATAGATACAGATAGGTAGGTAGGTAGATAGATAAATACAGATAGGTAGGTAGGTAGATAGATAGATAGAGATAGGTAGGTAGATTGATAGAGACAGATAGGTAGGTAGGTAGATATATAGATAGAGATAGGTAGGTAGGTAGATTGATAGATACAGATAGGTAGGTAGGTAGATAGATAGATAGAGATAGGTAGGTAGGTAGATTGATAGATAGAGATAGGTAGGCAGGTAGATAGATAGATAGAGATAAGTAGGTAGGTAGATTGATAGATACAGATAGGTAGGTAGGTAGGTAGATAGATAGAGATAGGTAGGTAGGTAGATAGATAGATAGAGATAGGTAGGTAGGTAGATAGATAGAGTTAGGTAGGTAGGTAGGGAGATAGATAGCTACAGGTAGGTATGTAGGTAGATAGATAGATACAGATAGGTAGGTAGGTAGATAGATAGATACAGATATGTAGGTAAGTAGATAGATAGATAGAGATAGGTAGGTAGGTAGGTAGATAGATACAGATAGGTAGGTAGGTAGATAGATAGATAGAGATAGGTAGGTAGGTAGATTGATAGATACAGGTAGGTAGGTAGGTAGGTAGGTAGATAGATAGATACAGATAGGTAGGTAGGTAGGTAGATAGTTAGATACAGATATGTAGGTAGGTAGATAGATAGATAGAGATAGGTAGGTAGGTAGGTAGATAGATAGAGATAGGTAGATAGGTAGGTAGGTAGAGATAGTTAGGTAGGTAGATAGAAAGAGATAGTTAGGTAGGTAGGTAGATAGATACAGATAGGTAGGTAGGTAGATAGATAGATAGAGATAGGTAGGTAGGTAGATTGATAGATACAGATAGGTAGGTAGGTAGGTAGATACATAGAGATAGGTAGGTAGGTAGATAGATAGATAGAGATAGGTAGGTAGGTAGATAGATAGATAGAGATAGGTAGGTAGGTAGATTGATAGATACAGATAGGTAGGTAGGTAGATAGATAGATACAGATAGATAGGTAGGTAGATAGATAGATAGAGATAGGTAGGTAGGTAGATAGATAGATAGACATAGGTAGGTAGGTAGATTGATAGATACAGATAGGTAGGTAGGTAGATAGATAGATACAGATAGGTAGGTAGGTAGATAGAGAGATAGAGATAGGTAGGTAGGTAGATTGATAGATACAGATAGGTAGGTAGGTAGATAGATAGCTATAGATAGGTAGGTAGGTAGGTAGATAGATAGATACAGATATGTAGGTAGGTAGATAGATAGATAGAGATAGGTAGGTAGGTAGGTAGATAGATAGAGATAGGTAGGTAGGTAGGTAGAGATAGTTAGGTAGGTAGGTAGATAGAAAGAGATAGTTAGGTAGGTAGGTAGATAGATACAGATAGGTAGGTAGGTAGATAGATAGATAGAGATAGGTAGGTAGGTAGATTGATAGATACAGATAGGTAGGTAGGTAGGTAGATACATAGAGATAGGTAGGTAGGTAGATAGATAGATAGAGATAGGTAGGTAGGTAGATAGATAGAGATAGGTAGGTAGGTAGGTAGGTAGGTAGAGATAGTTAGGTAGGTAGGTAGATAGAAAGAGATAGTTAGGTAGGTAGGTAGATAGATACAGATAGGTAGGTAGGTAGATAGATAGATAGAGATAGGTAGGTAGGTAGGTTGATAGATAGAGATAGGTAGGTAGGTAGGTAGGTAGATACATAGAGATAGGTAGGTAGGTAGATAGATAATTAGAGATAGGTAGGTAGGTAGATAGATAGATAGAGATAGGTAGGTAGGTAGATTGATAGATACAGATAGGTAGGTAGGTAGATAGATAGATACAGATAGATAGGTAGGTAGATAGATAGATAGATAGAGATAGGTAGGTAGGTAGATAGATAGATAGACATAGGTAGGTAGGTAGATTGATAGATACAGATAGGTAGGTAAGTAGATAGATAGATACAGATAGGTAGGTAGGTAGATAGATAGATAGAGATAGGTAGGTAGGTAGATTGATAGATACAGATAGGTAGGTAGGTAGATAGATAGATACAGATAGGTAGGTAGGTAGGTAGATAGATAGATACAGATATGTAGGTAGGTAGATAGATAGATAGAGATAGGTAGGTAGGTAGGTAGATAGATAGAGATAGGTAGATAGGTAGGTAGGTAGAGATAGTTAGGTAGGTAGATAGAAAGAGATAGTTAGGTAGGTAGGTAGATAGATACAGATAGGTAGGTAGGTAGATAGATAGATAGAGATAGGTAGGTAGGTAGATTGATAGATACAGATAGGTAGGTAGGTAGGTAGATACATAGAGATAGGTAGGTAGGTAGATAGATAGATAGAGATAGGTAGGTAGGTAGATAGATAGATAAAGATAGGTAGGTAGGTAGATTGATAGATACAGATAGGTAGGTAGGTAGATAGATAGATACAGATAGATAGGTAGGTAGATAGATAGATAGAGATAGGTAGGTAGGTAGATAGATAGATAGACATAGGTAGGTAGGTAGATTTATAGATACAGATAGGTAGGTAGGTAGATAGATAGATACAGATAGGTAGGTAGGTAGATAGAGAGATAGAGATAGGTAGGTAGGTAGATTGATAGATACAGATAGGTAGGTAGGTAGATAGATAGCTATAGATAGGTAGGTAGGTAGGTAGATAGATAGATACAGATATGTAGGTAGGTAGATAGATAGATAGAGATAGGTAGGTAGGTAGGTAGATAGATAGAGATAGGTAGGTAGGCAGGTAGGTAGAGATAGTTAGGTAGGTAGGTAGATAGAAAGAGATAGTTAGGTAGGTAGGTAGATAGATACAGATAGGTAGGTAGGTAGATAGATAGATAGAGATAGGTAGGTAGGTAGATTGATAGATACAGATAGGTAGGTAGGTAGGTAGATACATAGAGATAGGTAGGTAGGTAGATAGATAGATAGAGATAGGTAGGTAGGTAGGTAGGTAGATACATAGAGATAGGTAGGTAGGTAGATAGATAGATAGAGATAGGTAGATAGGTAGATAGATAGATAGAGATAGGTAGGTAGGTAGATTGATAGATGCAGATATGTAGCTAGGTAGGTAGATAGATACAGATAGATAGGTAGGTAGATAGATAGATAGAGATAGGTAGGTAGGTAGATAGATAGATAGACATAGGTAGGTAGGTAGATTGATAGATACAGATAGGTAGGTAGGTAGATAGATAGATACAGATAGGTAGGTAGATAGATAGATAGATAGAGATAGGTAGGTAGGTAGATAGATACAGATAGATAGGTAGGTAGATAGATAGATAGAGATAGGTAGGTAGGTAGATAGATAGATAGACATAGGTAGGTAGGTAGATTGATAGATACAGATAGGTAGGTAGGTAGATAGATAGATACAGATATGTAGGTAGGTAGATAGATACAGATAGATAGGTAGGTAGATAGATAGATAGAGATAGGTAGGTAGGTAGATAGATAGATAGACATAGGTAGGTAGGTAGATTGATAGATACAGATAGGTAGGTAGGTAGATAGATAGATACAGATATGTAGGTAGGTAGATAGATAATACAGATAGGTAGGTAGGTAGATAGATAGATAGAGATAGGTAGGTAGATTGATAGAGACAGATAGGTAGGTAGGTAGATATATAGATAGAGATAGGTAGGTAGGTAGATTGATAGATACAGATAGGTAGGTAGGTAGATAGATAGATAGAGATAGGTAGGTAGGTAGATTGATAGATAGAGATAGGTAGGTAGGTAGATAGATAGAGTTAGGTAGGTAGGTAGGGAGATAGATAGCTACAGGTAGGTATGTAGGTAGATAGATAAATACAGATAGGTAGGTAGGTAGATAGATAGATAGAGATAGGTAGGTAGATTGATAGAGACAGATAGGTAGGTAGGTAGATATATAGATAGAGATAGGTAGATAGGTAGATTGATAGATACAGATAGGTAGGTAAGTAGATAGATAGATAGAGATAGGTAGGTAGGTAGGTAGATAGATAGAGATAGGTAGGTAGGTAGATAGATAGAGATAGGTAGGTAGGTAGATTGATAGATACAGATAGGTAGGTAGGTAGATAGATAGATACAGATAGGTAGGTAGGTAGATAGAGAGATAGAGATAGGTAGGTAGGTAGATTGATAGATACAGATAGGTAGGTAGGTAGATAGATAGATACAGATAGGTAGGTAGGTAGGTAGATAGATAGATACAGATATGTAGGTAGGTAGATAGATAGAGATAGGTAGGTAGGTAGGTAGATAGATAGAGATAGGTAGGTAGGTAGGTAGGTAGGTAGAGATAGTTAGGTAGGTAGGTAGATAGAAAGAGATAGTTAGGTAGGTAGGTAGATAGATACAGATAGGGAGGTAGGTAGATAGAAAAATAGAGATAGGTAGGTAGGTAGATTGATAGATACAGATAGGTAGGTAGGTAGGTAGATACATAGAGATAGGTAGGTAGGTAGATAGATAGATAGAGATAGGTAGGTAGGTAGATAGAGATAGATAGGTAGGTAGATTGATAGATACAGATAGGTAGGTAGGTAGATAGATAGATACAGATAGATAGGTAGGTAGATAGATAGATAGAGATAGGTAGGTAGGTAGATAGATAGATAGATAGATAGACATAGGTAGGTAGGTAGATTGATAGATAGAGATAGGTAGGTAAGTAGATAGATAGATACAGATAGGTAGGTAGGTAGATAGATAGATAGAGATAGGTAGGTAGGTAGATTGATAGATACAGATAGGTAGGTAGGTAGATAGATAGATACAGATAGGTAGGTAGGTAGGTAGATAGATAGATACAGATATGTAGGTAGGTAGATAGATAGATAGAGATAGGTAGGTAGGTAGGTAGATAGATAGAGATAGGTAGGTAGGTAGGTAGGTAGAGATAGTTAGGTAGGTAGGTAGATAGAAAGAGATAGTTAGGTAGGTAGGTAGATAGATACAGATAGGTAGGTAGGTAGATAGATAGATAGAGATAGGTAGGTAGGTAGATTGATAGATACAGATAGGTAGGTAGGTAGGTAGATACATAGAGATAGGTAGGTAGGTAGATAGATAGAGATAGGTAGGTAGGTAGATAGATAGAGATAGGTAGGTAGGTAGATTGATAGATACAGATAGGTAGGTAGGTAGATAGATAGATACAGATAGATAGGTAGGTAGATAGATAGATAGAGATAGGTAGGTAGGTAGATAGATAGATAGACATAGGTAGGTAGGTAGATTGATAGATACAGATAGGTAGGTAGGTAGATAGATAGATACAGATAGGTAGGTAGATAGATAGATAGATAGATAGAGATAGGTAGGTAGGTAGATAGATAGAGATAGGTAGGTAGGTAGATAGATAGATAGAGATAGGTAGGTAGGTAGATTGATAGATACAGATAGGTAGGTAGGTATATAGATAGATAGAGATAGGTAGGTAGGTAGATAGATAGAGTTAGGTAGGTAGGTAGGGAGATAGATAGCTACAGGTAGGTATGTAGGTAGATAGATAAATACAGATAGGTAGGTAGGTAGATAGATAGATAGAGATAGGTAGGTAGATTGATAGAGACAGATAGGTAGGTAGGTAGATATATAGATAGAGATAGGTAGATAGGTAGATTGATAGATACAGATAGGTAGGTAAGTAGATAGATAGATAGAGATAGGTAGGTAGGTAGGTAGATAGATAGAGATAGGTAGGTAGGTAGATAGATAGATAGAGATAGGTAGGTAGGTAGGTAGATAGATAGAGATAGGTAGGTAGGTAGATAGATAGATAGAGATAGGTAGGTAGGTAGATTGATAGATACAGATAGGTAGGTAGGTAGATAGATAGATAGAGATAGGTAGGTAGGTAGATAGATAGATAGAGATAGGTAGGTAGGTAGATTGATTGATACAGATATGTAGGTAGGTAGATTGATAGATAGAGATAGGTAGGTAGGTAGATAGATAGATAGAGACAGGTAGGTAGGTAGGTAGATAGATAGAGATAGGTAGGTAGGTAGATTGATAGATACAGATAGGTAGGTAGGTAGATAGATAGATAGAGATAGGTAGGTAGATTGATAGAGACAGATAGGTAGGTAGGTAGATATATAGATAGAGATAGGTAGATAGGTAGATTGATAGATACAGATAGGTAGGTAAGTAGATAGATAGATAGAGATAGGTAGGTAGGTAGGTAGATAGATAGAGATAGGTAGGTAGGTAGATAGATAGATAGAGATAGGTAGGTAGGTAGGTAGATAGATAGAGATAGGTAGGTAGGTAGATAGATAGATAGAGATAGGTAGGTAGGTAGATTGATAGATACAGATAGGTAGGTAGGTAGATAGATAGATAGAGATAGGTAGGTAGGTAGATAGATAGATAGAGATAGGTAGTTAGGTAGATTGATTGATACAGATATGTAGGTAGGTAGATTGATAGATAGAGATAGGTAGGTAGGTAGATAGATAGATAGAGACAGGTAGGTAGGTAGGTAGATAGATAGAGATAGGTAGGTAGGTAGATTGATAGATACAGATAGGTAGGTAGGTAGATTGATAGATAGAGATAGGTAGGTAGGTAGATAGATAGAGTTAGGTAGGTAGGTAGGGAGATAGATAGCTACAGGTAGGTATCTAGGTAGATAGATAAATACAGATAGGTAGGTAGGTAGATAGATAGATAGAGATAGGTAGGTAGATTGATAGAGACAAATAGGTAGGTAGGTAGATATATAGATAGAGATAGGTAGATAGGTAGATTGATAGATACAGATAGGTAGGTAGGTAGATAGATAGATAGAGATAGGTAGGTAGGTAGATAGATAGATAGACATAGGTAGGTAGGTAGATTTATAGATACAGATAGGTAGGTAGGTAGATAGATAGATACAGATAGGTAGGTAGGTAGATAGAGAGATAGAGATAGGTAGGTAGGTAGATTGATAGATACAGATAGGTAGGTAGGTAGATAGATAGCTATAGATAGGTAGGTAGGTAGGTAGATAGATAGATACAGATATGTAGGTAGGTAGATAGATAGATAGAGATAGGTAGGTAGGTAGGTAGATAGATAGAGATAGGTAGGTAGGCAGGTAGGTAGAGATAGTTAGGTAGGTAGGTAGATAGAAAGAGATAGTTAGGTAGGTAGGTAGATAGATACAGATAGGTAGGTAGGTAGATAGATAGATAGAGATAGGTAGGTAGGTAGATTGATAGATACAGATAGGTAGGTAGGTAGGTAGATACATAGAGATAGGTAGGTAGGTAGATAGATAGATAGAGATAGGTAGGTAGGTAGGTAGGTAGATACATAGAGATAGGTAGGTAGGTAGATAGATAGATAGAGATAGGTAGATAGGTAGATAGATAGATAGAGATAGGTAGGTAGGTAGATTGATAGATGCAGATAGGTAGGTAGGTAGGTAGATAGATACAGATAGATAGGTAGGTAGATAGATAGATAGAGATAGGTAGGTAGGTAGATAGATAGATAGACATAGGTAGGTAGGTAGATTGATAGATACAGATAGGTAGGTAGGTAGATAGATAGATACAGATAGGTAGGTAGATAGATAGATAGATAGAGATAGGTAGGTAGGTAGATAGATAAATACAGATAGGTAGGTAGGTAGATAGATACAGATAGATAGGTAGGTAGATAGATAGATAGAGATAGGTAGGTAGGTAGATAGATAGATAGACATAGGTAGGTAGGTAGATTGATAGATACAGATAGGTAGGTAGGTAGATAGATAGATACAGATATGTAGGTAGGTAGATAGATAATACAGATAGGTAGGTAGGTAGATAGATAGATAGAGATAGGTAGGTAGATTGATAGAGACAGATAGGTAGGTAGGTAGATATATAGATAGAGATAGGTAGGTAGGTAGATTGATAGATACAGATAGGTAGGTAGGTAGATAGATAGATAGAGATAGGTAGGTAGGTAGATTGATAGATAGAGATAGGTAGGTAGGTAGATAGATAGAGTTAGGTAGGTAGGTAGGGAGATAGATAGCTACAGGTAGGTATGTAGGTAGATAGATAAATACAGATAGGTAGGTAGGTAGATAGATAGATAGAGATAGGTAGGTAGATTGATAGAGACAGATAGGTAGGTAGGTAGATATATAGATAGAGATAGGTAGATAGGTAGATTGATAGATACAGATAGGTAGGTAAGTAGATAGATAGATAGAGATAGGTAGGTAGGTAGGTAGATAGATAGAGATAGGTAGGTAGGTAGATAGATAGAGATAGGTAGGTAGGTAGATTGATAGATACAGATAGGTAGGTAGGTAGATAGATAGATACAGATAGGTAGGTAGGTAGATAGAGAGATAGAGATAGGTAGGTAGGTAGATTGATAGATACAGATAGGTAGGTAGGTAGATAGATAGATACAGATAGGTAGGTAGGTAGGTAGATAGATAGATACAGATATGTAGGTAGGTAGATAGATAGAGATAGGTAGGTAGGTAGGTAGATAGATAGAGATAGGTAGGTAGGTAGGTAGGTAGGTAGAGATAGTTAGGTAGGTAGGTAGATAGAAAGAGATAGTTAGGTAGGTAGGTAGATAGATACAGATAGGTAGGTAGGTAGATAGAAAAATAGAGATAGGTAGGTAGGTAGATTGATAGATACAGATAGGTAGGTAGGTAGGTAGATACATAGAGATAGGTAGGTAGGTAGATAGATAGATAGAGATAGGTAGGTAGGTAGATAGAGATAGATAGGTAGGTAGATTGATAGATACAGATAGGTAGGTAGGTAGATAGATAGATACAGATAGATAGGTAGGTAGATAGATAGATAGAGATAGGTAGGTAGGTAGATAGATAGATAGATAGATAGACATAGGTAGGTAGGTAGATTGATAGATAGAGATAGGTAGGTAAGTAGATAGATAGATACAGATAGGTAGGTAGGTAGATAGATAGATAGAGATAGGTAGGTAGGTAGATTGATAGATACAGATAGGTAGGTAGGTAGATAGATAGATACAGATAGGTAGGTAGGTAGGTAGATAGATAGATACAGATATGTAGGTAGGTAGATAGATAGATAGAGATAGGTAGGTAGGTAGGTAGATAGATAGAGATAGGTAGGTAGGTAGGTAGGTAGAGATAGTTAGGTAGGTAGGTAGATAGAAAGAGATAGTTAGGTAGGTAGGTAGATAGATACAGATAGGTAGGTAGGTAGATAGATAGATAGAGATAGGTAGGTAGGTAGATTGATAGATACAGATAGGTAGGTAGGTAGGTAGATACATAGAGATAGGTAGGTAGGTAGATAGATAGAGATAGGTAGGTAGGTAGATAGATAGAGATAGGTAGGTAGGTAGATTGATAGATACAGATAGGTAGGTAGGTAGATAGATAGATACAGATAGATAGGTAGGTAGATAGATAGATAGAGATAGGTAGGTAGGTAGATAGATAGATAGACATAGGTAGGTAGGTAGATTGATAGATACAGATAGGTAGGTAGGTAGATAGATAGATACAGATAGGTAGGTAGATAGATAGATAGATAGATAGATAGAGATAGGTAGGTAGGTAGATAGATAGAGATAGGTAGGTAGGTAGATAGATAGATAGAGATAGGTAGGTAGGTAGATTGATAGATACAGATAGGTAGGTAGGTATATAGATAGATAGAGATAGGTAGGTAGGTAGATAGATAGAGTTAGGTAGGTAGGTAGGGAGATAGATAGCTACAGGTAGGTATGTAGGTAGATAGATAAATACAGATAGGTAGGTAGGTAGATAGATAGATAGAGATAGGTAGGTAGATTGATAGAGACAGATAGGTAGGTAGGTAGATATATAGATAGAGATAGGTAGATAGGTAGATTGATAGATACAGATAGGTAGGTAAGTAGATAGATAGATAGAGATAGGTAGGTAGGTAGGTAGATAGATAGAGATAGGTAGGTAGGTAGATAGATAGATAGAGATAGGTAGGTAGGTAGGTAGATAGATAGAGATAGGTAGGTAGGTAGATAGATAGATAGAGATAGGTAGGTAGGTAGATTGATAGATACAGATAGGTAGGTAGGTAGATAGATAGATAGAGATAGGTAGGTAGGTAGATAGATAGATAGAGATAGGTAGGTAGGTAGATTGATTGATACAGATATGTAGGTAGGTAGATTGATAGATAGAGATAGGTAGGTAGGTAGATAGATAGATAGAGACAGGTAGGTAGGTAGGTAGATAGATAGAGATAGGTAGGTAGGTAGATTGATAGATACAGATAGGTAGGTAGGTAGATAGATAGATAGAGATAGGTAGGTAGATTGATAGAGACAGATAGGTAGGTAGGTAGATATATAGATAGAGATAGGTAGATAGGTAGATTGATAGATACAGATAGGTAGGTAAGTAGATAGATAGATAGAGATAGGTAGGTAGGTAGGTAGATAGATAGAGATAGGTAGGTAGGTAGATAGATAGATAGAGATAGGTAGGTAGGTAGGTAGATAGATAGAGATAGGTAGGTAGGTAGATAGATAGATAGAGATAGGTAGGTAGGTAGATTGATAGATACAGATAGGTAGGTAGGTAGATAGATAGATAGAGATAGGTAGGTAGGTAGATAGATAGATAGAGATAGGTAGTTAGGTAGATTGATTGATACAGATATGTAGGTAGGTAGATTGATAGATAGAGATAGGTAGGTAGGTAGATAGATAGATAGAGACAGGTAGGTAGGTAGGTAGATAGATAGAGATAGGTAGGTAGGTAGATTGATAGATACAGATAGGTAGGTAGGTAGATTGATAGATAGAGATAGGTAGGTAGGTAGATAGATAGAGTTAGGTAGGTAGGTAGGGAGATAGATAGCTACAGGTAGGTATGTAGGTAGATAGATAAATACAGATAGGTAGGTAGGTAGATAGAGAGATAGAGATAGGTAGGTAGGTAGATTGATAGATACAGATAGGTAGGTAGGTAGATAGATAGATACAGATAGGTAGGTAGGTAGGTAGATAGATAGATACAGATATGTAGGTAGGTAGATAGATAGAGATAGGTAGGTAGGTAGGTAGATAGATAGAGATAGGTAGGTAGGTAGGTAGGTAGGTAGAGATAGTTAGGTAGGTAGGTAGATAGAAAGAGATAGTTAGGTAGGTAGGTAGATAGATACAGATAGGTAGGTAGGTAGATAGAAAAATAGAGATAGGTAGGTAGGTAGATTGATAGATACAGATAGGTAGGTAGGTAGGTAGATACATAGAGATAGGTAGGTAGGTAGATAGATAGATAGAGATAGGTAGGTAGGTAGATAGAGATAGATAGGTAGGTAGATTGATAGATACAGATAGGTAGGTAGGTAGATAGATAGATACAGATAGATAGGTAGGTAGATAGATAGATAGAGATAGGTAGGTAGGTAGATAGATAGATAGATAGATAGACATAGGTAGGTAGGTAGATTGATAGATAGAGATAGGTAGGTAAGTAGATAGATAGATACAGATAGGTAGGTAGGTAGATAGATAGATAGAGATAGGTAGGTAGGTAGATTGATAGATACAGATAGGTAGGTAGGTAGATAGATAGATACAGATAGGTAGGTAGGTAGGTAGATAGATAGATACAGATATGTAGGTAGGTAGATAGATAGATAGAGATAGGTAGGTAGGTAGGTAGATAGATAGAGATAGGTAGGTAGGTAGGTAGGTAGAGATAGTTAGGTAGGTAGGTAGATAGAAAGAGATAGTTAGGTAGGTAGGTAGATAGATACAGATAGGTAGGTAGGTAGATAGATAGATAGAGATAGGTAGGTAGGTAGATTGATAGATACAGATAGGTAGGTAGGTAGGTAGATACATAGAGATAGGTAGGTAGGTAGATAGATAGAGATAGGTAGGTAGGTAGATAGATAGAGATAGGTAGGTAGGTAGATTGATAGATACAGATAGGTAGGTAGGTAGATAGATAGATACAGATAGATAGGTAGGTAGATAGATAGATAGAGATAGGTAGGTAGGTAGATAGATAGATAGACATAGGTAGGTAGGTAGATTGATAGATACAGATAGGTAGGTAGGTAGATAGATAGATACAGATAGGTAGGTAGATAGATAGATAGATAGATAGATAGAGATAGGTAGGTAGGTAGATAGATAGAGATAGGTAGGTAGGTAGATAGATAGATAGAGATAGGTAGGTAGGTAGATTGATAGATACAGATAGGTAGGTAGGTATATAGATAGATAGAGATAGGTAGGTAGGTAGATAGATAGAGTTAGGTAGGTAGGTAGGGAGATAGATAGCTACAGGTAGGTATGTAGGTAGATAGATAAATACAGATAGGTAGGTAGGTAGATAGATAGATAGAGATAGGTAGGTAGATTGATAGAGACAGATAGGTAGGTAGGTAGATATATAGATAGAGATAGGTAGATAGGTAGATTGATAGATACAGATAGGTAGGTAAGTAGATAGATAGATAGAGATAGGTAGGTAGGTAGGTAGATAGATAGAGATAGGTAGGTAGGTAGATAGATAGATAGAGATAGGTAGGTAGGTAGGTAGATAGATAGAGATAGGTAGGTAGGTAGATAGATAGATAGAGATAGGTAGGTAGGTAGATTGATAGATACAGATAGGTAGGTAGGTAGATAGATAGATAGAGATAGGTAGGTAGGTAGATAGATAGATAGAGATAGGTAGGTAGGTAGATTGATTGATACAGATATGTAGGTAGGTAGATTGATAGATAGAGATAGGTAGGTAGGTAGATAGATAGATAGAGACAGGTAGGTAGGTAGGTAGATAGATAGAGATAGGTAGGTAGGTAGATTGATAGATACAGATAGGTAGGTAGGTAGATAGATAGATAGAGATAGGTAGGTAGATTGATAGAGACAGATAGGTAGGTAGGTAGATATATAGATAGAGATAGGTAGATAGGTAGATTGATAGATACAGATAGGTAGGTAAGTAGATAGATAGATAGAGATAGGTAGGTAGGTAGGTAGATAGATAGAGATAGGTAGGTAGGTAGATAGATAGATAGAGATAGGTAGGTAGGTAGGTAGATAGATAGAGATAGGTAGGTAGGTAGATAGATAGATAGAGATAGGTAGGTAGGTAGATTGATAGATACAGATAGGTAGGTAGGTAGATAGATAGAGATAGGTAGGTAGGTAGATAGATAGATAGAGATAGGTAGTTAGGTAGATTGATTGATACAGATATGTAGGTAGGTAGATTGATAGATAGAGATAGGTAGGTAGGTAGATAGATAGATAGAGACAGGTAGGTAGGTAGGTAGATAGATAGAGATAGGTAGGTAGGTAGATTGATAGATACAGATAGGTAGGTAGGTAGATTGATAGATAGAGATAGGTAGGTAGGTAGATAGATAGAGTTAGGTAGGTAGGTAGGGAGATAGATAGCTACAGGTAGGTATGTAGGTAGATAGATAAATACAGATAGGTAGGTAGGTAGATAGATAGATAGAGATAGGTAGGTAGATTGATAGAGACAAATAGGTAGGTACGTAGATATATAGATAGAGATAGGTAGATAGGTAGATTGATAGGTACAGATAGGTAGGTAAGTAGATAGATAGATAGAGATAGGTAGGTAGGTAGGTAGATAGATAGAGATAGGTAGGTAGGTAGATAGATAGATAGAGATAGGTAGGTAGGTAGATTGATAGATACAGATAGGTAGGTAGGTAGATAGATAGATACAGATAGATAGATAGGTAGATAGATAGATACAGATAGGTAGGTAGGTAGATAGATAGATAGACATAGGTAGGTAGGTAGATTGATAGATACAGATAGGTAGGTAGGTAGATAGATAGATACAGATAGGTAGGTAGGTAGATAGAGAGATAGAGATAGGTAGGTAGGTAGATTGATAGATACAGATAAGTAGGTAGGTAGATAGATAGATACAGATAGGTAGGTAGGTAGGTAGATAGATAGATACAGATATGTAGGTAGGTAGATAGATAGATAGAGATAGGTAGGTAGGTAGATAGATAGAGATAGGTAGGTAGGTAGGTAGGTAGGTAGGTAGAGATAGTTAGGTAGGTAGGTAGATAGAAAGAGATAGTTAGGTAGGTAGGTAGATAGATACAGATAGGTAGGTAGGTAGATAGATAGATAGAGATAGGTAGGTAGGTAGATTGATAGATACAGATAGGTAGGTAGGTAGGTAGATACATAGAGATAGGTAGGTAGGTAGATAGATAGATAGAGATAGGTAGGTAGGTAGATAGATAGAGATAGGTATGTAGGTAGGTAGGTAAAGATAGTTAGGTAGGTAGGTAGATAGAAAGAGATAGTTAGGTAGGTAGGTAGATAGATACAGATAGGTAGGTAGGTAGATAGATAGATAGAGATAGGTAGGTAGGTAGATTGATAGATACAGATAGGTAGGTATGTAGGTAGGTAGATACATAGAGATAGGTAGGTAGGTAGATAGATAGATAGAGATAGGTAGGTAGGTAGATAGATAGATAGATATAGGTAGGTAGGTAGATTGATAGATACAGATAGGTAGGTAGGTAGATAGATAGATACAGATAGATAGGTAGGTAGATAGATAGATAGAGATAGGTAGGTAGGTAGATAGGTAGATAGACATCGGTAGGTAGGTAGATTGATAGATACAGATAGGTAGGTAAGTAGATAGATAGATACAGATAGGTAGGTAGGTAGATAGATAGATAGATAGATAGATAGAGATAGGTAGGTAGGTAGATTGATAGATACAGATAGGTAGGTAGGTAGATAGATAGATACAGATAGGTAGGTAGGTAGGTAGATAGATAGATACAGATATGTAGGTAGGTAGATAGATAGATAGAGATAGGTAGGTAGGTAGGTAGATAGATAGAGATAGGTAGGTAGGTAGGTAGGTAGAGATAGTTAGGTAGGTAGGTAGATAGAAAGAGATAGTTAGGTAGGTAGGTAGATAGATACAGATAGGTAGGTAGGTAGATAGATAGATAGAGATAGGTAGGTAGGTAGATTGATAGATACAGATAGGTAGGTAGGTAGGTAGATACATAGAGATAGGTAGGTAGGTAGGTAGATAGATAGAGATAGGTAGGTAGGTAGGTAGGTAGGTAAAGATAGTTAGGTAGGTAGGTAGATAGAAAGAGATAGTTAGGTAGGTAGGTAGATAGATATAGGTAGGTAGGTAGATAGATAGATAGAGATAGGTAGGTAGGTAGATTGATAGATACAGATAGGTAGGTAGGTAGATAGATAGATACAGATAGGTAGGTAGATAGATAGATAGATAGAGATAGGTAGGTAGGTAGATAGATAAATACAGATAGGTAGGTAGGTAGATAGATGGAGATAGGTAGGCAGATAGATAGATAGATAGATAGAGATAGGTAGGTAGGTAGATTGATAGATACAGATAGGTAGGTAGGTAGATAGATAGATACAGATAGGTAGGTAGGTAGATAGATAAATACAGATAGGTAGGTAGGTAGATAGATAGATAGAGATAGGTAGGTAGATTGATAGAGACAGATAGGTAGGTAGGTAGATATATAGATAGAGATAGGTAGGTAGGTAGATAGATAGATAGAGATAGGTAGGTAGGTAGATTGATAGATAGAGATAGGTAGGCAGGTAGATAGATAGATAGCGATAAGTAGGTAGGTAGATTGATAGATACAGATAGGTAGGTAGGTAGATAGATAGATAGAGATAGGTAGGTAGGTAGATAGATAGATAGAGATAGGTAGGTAGGTAGATAGATAGAGTTAGGTAGGTAGGTAGGGAGATAGATAGCTACAGGTAGGTATGTAGGTAGATAGATAGAAACAGATAGGTAGGTAGGTAGATAGATAGATACAGATATGTAGGTAAGTAGATAGATAGATAGAGATAGGTAGGTAGGTAGGTAGATAGATACAGATAGGTAGGTAGGTAGATAGATAGATAGAGATAGGTAGGTAGGTAGGTAGATAGATAGATACAGATATGTAGGTAGGTAGGTAGATAGATAGAGATAGGTAGGTAGGTAGGTAGATAGATAGAGATAGGTAAATAGGTAGGTAGGTAGAGATAGTTAGGTAGGTAGATAGAAAGAGATAGTTAGGTAGGTAGGTAGATAGATACAGATAGGTAGGTAGGTAGATAGATAGATAGAGATAGGTAGGTAGGTAGATTGATAGATACAGATAGGTAGGTAGGTAGGTAGATACATAGAGATAGGTAGGTAGGTAGATAGATAGATAGAGATAGGTAGGTAGGTAGATAGATAGATAGAGATAGGTAGGTAGGTAGATTGATAGATACAGATAGGTAGGTAGGTAGATAGAAAGAGATAGTTAGGTAGGTAGGTAGATAGATACAGATAGGTAGGTAGGTAGATAGATAGATAGAGATAGGTAGGTAGGTAGATTGATAGATACAGATAGGTAGGTAGGTAAGTAGGTAGGTAGATACAGATAGGTAGGTAGGTAGATAGATAGATAGAGATAGGTAGGTAGGTAGATAGATAGATAGATAGAGATAGGTAGGTAGGTAGATTGATAGATACAGATAGGTAGGTAGGTAGGTAGATACATAGAGATAGGTAGGTAGGTAGATAGATAGATAGAGATAGGTAGGTAGGTAGATAGATAGAGATAGGTAGGTAGGTAGGTAGGTAGAGATAGTTAGGTAGGTAGGTAGATAGAAAGAGATAGTTAGGTAGGTAGGTAGATAGATACAGATAGGTAGGTAGGTAGATAGATAGATAGAGATAGGTAGGTAGGTAGATTGATAGATACAGATAGGTAGGTAGGTAGGTAGGTAGATACATAGAGATAGGTAGGTAGGTAGATAGATAGATAGAGATAGGTAGGTAGGTAGATTGATAGATACAGATAGGTAGGTAGGTAGGTAGATACATAGAGATAGGTAGGTAGGTAGATAGATAGATAGAGATAGGTAGGTAGGTAGATAGATAGAGATAGGTAGGTAGGTAGGTAGGTAGAGATAGTTAGGTAGGTAGGTAGATAGAAAGAGATAGTTAGGTAGGTAGGTAGATAGATACAGATAGGTAGGTAGGTAGATAGATAGATAGAGATAGGTAGGTAGGTACATTGATAGATACAGATAGGTAGGTAGGTAGGTAGGTAGGTAGATACATAGAGATAGGTAGGTAGGTAGATAGATAGATAGAGATAGGTAGGTAGGTAGATAGATAGATAGAGATAGGTAGGTAGGTAGATTGATAGATACAGATAGGTAGGTAAGTAGATAGATAGATACAGATAGGTAGGTAGATAGATAGATAGATAGAGATAGGTAGGTAGGTAGATAGATAAATACAGATAGGTAGGTAGGTAGATAGATACAGATAGATAGGTAGGTAGATAGATAGATAGATAGAGATAGGTAGGTAGGTAGATAGATAGATAGACATAGGTAGGTAGGTAGATTGATAGATACAGATAGGTAGGTAGGTAGATAGAGATAGGTAGGTAGGTAGATTGATAGATACAGATATGTAGGTAGGTAGATAGATAGATATAGATAGGTAGGTAGGTAGGTAGATAGATAGATACAGATATGTAGGTAGGTAGATAGATAGATAGAGATAGGTAGGTAGGTAGGTAGATAGATAGAGATAGGTAGGTAGGTAGGTAGAGATAGTTAGGTAGGTAGGTAGATAGAAAGAGATAGTTAGGTAGGTAGGTAGATAGATATAGATAGGTAGGTAGATAGATAGATAGAGATAGGTAGGTAGGTAGATTGATAGATACAGATAGGTAGGTAGGTAGGTAGATACATAGAGATAGGTAGGTAGGTAGATAGATAGATAGAGATAGGTAGGTAGGTAGATAGATAGAGATAGGTAGGTAGGTAGGTAGGTAGAGATAGTTAGGTAGGTAGGTAGATAGAAAGAGATAGTTAGGTAGGTAGGTAGATAGATACAGATAGGTAGGTAGGTAGATAGATAGATAGAGATAGGTAGGTAGGTAGATTGATAGATACAGATAGGTAGGTAGGTAGGTAGGTAGGTAGATACATAGAGATAGGTAGGTAGGTAGATAGATAGATAGAGATAGGTAGGTAGATAGATAGATAGAGATAGGTAGGTAGGTAGATTGATAGATACAGATAGGTAGGTAGGTAGATAGATAGATACAGATAGATAGGTAGGTAGATAGATAGATAGACATAGGTAGGTAGGTAGATTGATAGATAGAGATAGGTAGGTAGGTAGATTGATAGATACAGATAGGTAGGTAAGTAGATAGATAGATACAGATAGGTAGGTAGGTAGATAGATAGATAGATAGAGATAGGTAGGTAGGTAGATTGATAGATACAGATAGGTAGGTAGGTAGATAGATAGATACAGATAGGTAGGTAGGTAGGTAGATAGATAGATACAGATATGTAGGTAGGTAGATAGATAGATAGAGATAGGTAGGTAGGTAGGTAGGTAGATAGATAGAGATAGGTAGGTAGGTAGGTAGGTAGGTAGAGATAGTTAGGTAGGTAGGTAGATAGAAAGAGATAGTTAGGTAGGTAGGTAGATAGATACAGATAGGTAGGTAGGTAGATAGATAGATAGAGATAGGTAGGTAGGTAGATTGATAGATACAGATAGGTAGGTAGGTAGGTAGATACATAGAGATAGGTAGGTAGGTAGATAGATAGAGATAGGTAGGTAGGTAGATAGATAGAGATAGGTAGGTAGGTAGATTGATAGATACAGATAGGTAGGTAGGTAGATAGATACAGATAGATAGGTAGGTAGATAGATAGATAGAGATAGGTAGGTAGGTAGATAGATAGATAGACATAGGTAGGTAGGTAGATTGATAGATACAGATAGGTAGGTAGGTAGATAGATAGATACAGATAGGTAGGTAGGTAGATAGATAATACAGATAGGTAGGTAGGTAGGTAGATAGATAGATAGAGATAGGTAGGTAGATTGATAGAGACAGATAGGTAGGTAGGTAGATATATAGATAGAGATAGGTAGGTAGGTAGATTGATAGATACAGATAGGTAGGTAGGTAGATAGATAGATAGAGATAGGTAGGTAGGTAGATTGATAGATAGAGATAGGTAGGCAGGTAGATAGATAGATATTGATAAGTAGGTAGGTAGATTGATAGATACAGATAGGTAGGTAGGTAGATAGATAGATAGAGATAGGTAGGTAGGTAGATAGATAGATAGAGATAGGTAGGTAGGTAGATAGATAGAGTTAGGTAGGTAGGTAGGGAGATAGATAGCTACAGGTAGGTATGTAGGTAGATAGATAAATACAGATAGGTAGGTAGGTAGATAGATAGATAGAGATAGGTAGGTAGATTGATAGAGACAGATAGGTAGGTAGGTAGATATATAGATAGAGATAGGTAGATAGGTAGATTGATAGATACAGATAGGTAGGTAAGTAGATAGATAGATAGAGATAGGTAGGTAGGTAGGTAGATAGATACAGATAGGTAGGTAGGTAGATAGAGATAGGTAGGTAGGTAGATTGATAGATACAGATATGTAGGTAGGTAGATAGATAGATATAGATAGGTAGGTAGGTAGGTAGATAGATAGATACAGATATGTAGGTAGGTAGATAGATAGATAGAGATAGGTAGGTAGGTAGGTAGATAGATAGAGATAGGTAGGTAGGTAGGTAGAGATAGTTAGGTAGGTAGGTAGATAGAAAGAGATAGTTAGGTAGGTAGGTAGATAGATATAGATAGGTAGGTAGATAGATAGATAGAGATAGGTAGGTAGGTAGATTGATAGATACAGATAGGTAGGTAGGTAGGTAGATACATAGAGATAGGTAGGTAGGTAGATAGATAGATAGAGATAGGTAGGTAGGTAGATAGATAGAGATAGGTAGGTAGGTAGGTAGGTAGAGATAGTTAGGTAGGTAGGTAGATAGAAAGAGATAGTTAGGTAGGTAGGTAGATAGATACAGATAGGTAGGTAGGTAGATAGATAGATAGAGATAGGTAGGTAGGTAGATTGATAGATACAGATAGGTAGGTAGGTAGGTAGGTAGGTAGATACATAGAGATAGGTAGGTAGGTAGATAGATAGATAGAGATAGGTAGGTAGATAGATAGATAGAGATAGGTAGGTAGGTAGATTGATAGATACAGATAGGTAGGTAGGTAGATAGATAGATACAGATAGATAGGTAGGTAGATAGATAGATAGACATAGGTAGGTAGGTAGATTGATAGATAGAGATAGGTAGGTAGGTAGATTGATAGATACAGATAGGTAGGTAAGTAGATAGATAGATACAGATAGGTAGGTAGGTAGATAGATAGATAGATAGAGATAGGTAGGTAGGTAGATTGATAGATACAGATAGGTAGGTAGGTAGATAGATAGATACAGATAGGTAGGTAGGTAGGTAGATAGATAGATACAGATATGTAGGTAGGTAGATAGATAGATAGAGATAGGTAGGTAGGTAGGTAGGTAGATAGATAGAGATAGGTAGGTAGGTAGGTAGGTAGGTAGAGATAGTTAGGTAGGTAGGTAGATAGAAAGAGATAGTTAGGTAGGTAGGTAGATAGATACAGATAGGTAGGTAGGTAGATAGATAGATAGAGATAGGTAGGTAGGTAGATTGATAGATACAGATAGGTAGGTAGGTAGGTAGATACATAGAGATAGGTAGGTAGGTAGATAGATAGAGATAGGTAGGTAGGTAGATAGATAGAGATAGGTAGGTAGGTAGATTGATAGATACAGATAGGTAGGTAGGTAGATAGATACAGATAGATAGGTAGGTAGATAGATAGATAGAGATAGGTAGGTAGGTAGATAGATAGATAGACATAGGTAGGTAGGTAGATTGATAGATACAGATAGGTAGGTAGGTAGATAGATAGATACAGATAGGTAGGTAGGTAGATAGATAATACAGATAGGTAGGTAGGTAGGTAGATAGATAGATAGAGATAGGTAGGTAGATTGATAGAGACAGATAGGTAGGTAGGTAGATATATAGATAGAGATAGGTAGGTAGGTAGATTGATAGATACAGATAGGTAGGTAGGTAGATAGATAGATAGAGATAGGTAGGTAGGTAGATTGATAGATAGAGATAGGTAGGCAGGTAGATAGATAGATATTGATAAGTAGGTAGGTAGATTGATAGATACAGATAGGTAGGTAGGTAGATAGATAGATAGAGATAGGTAGGTAGGTAGATAGATAGATAGAGATAGGTAGGTAGGTAGATAGATAGAGTTAGGTAGGTAGGTAGGGAGATAGATAGCTACAGGTAGGTATGTAGGTAGATAGATAAATACAGATAGGTAGGTAGGTAGATAGATAGATAGAGATAGGTAGGTAGATTGATAGAGACAGATAGGTAGGTAGGTAGATATATAGATAGAGATAGGTAGATAGGTAGATTGATAGATACAGATAGGTAGGTAAGTAGATAGATAGATAGAGATAGGTAGGTAGGTAGGTAGATAGATAGAGATAGGTAGGTAGGTAGATAGATAGATAGAGATAGGTAGGTAGGTAGATTGATAGATACAGATAGGTAGGTAGGTAGATAGATAGATACAGATAGATAGGTAGGTAGATAGATAGATACAGATAGGTAGGTAGGTAGATAGATAGATAGACATAGGTAGGCAGGTAGATTGATAGATACAGATAGGTAGGTAGGTAGATCGATAGATACAGATAGGTAGGTAGGTAGATAGAGAGATAGAGATAGGTAGGTAGGTAGATTGATAGATACAGATAGGTAGGTAGGTAGATAGATAGATACAGATAGGTAGGTAGGTAGGTAGATAGATAGATACAGATATGTAGGTAGGTAGATAGATAGATAGAGATAGGTAGGTAGGTAGGTAGATAGATAGAGATAGGTAGGTAGGTAGGTAGGTAGAGATAGTTAGGTAGGTAGGTAGATAGAAAGAGATAGTTAGGTAGGTAGGTAGATAGATACAGATAGGTAGGTAGGTAGATAGATAGATACAGATAGGTAGGTAGGTTGATTGATAGATACAGATAGGTAGGTAGGTAGGTAGATACATAGAGATAGGTAGGTAGGTAGATAGATCGATAGAGATAGGTAGGTAGGTAGATAGATAGATAGATATAGGTAGGTAGGTAGATTGATAGATACAGATAGGTAGGTAGGTAGATAGATAGATACAGATAGATAGGTAGGTAGATAGATAGATAGAGATAGGTAGGTAGGTAGATAGATAGATAGATAGACATAGGTAGGTAGGTAGATTGATAGATACAGATAGGTAGGTAAGTAGATAGATAGATACAGATAGGTAGGTAGGTAGATAGATAGATAGAGATAGGTAGGTAGGTAGATTGATAGATACAGATAGGTAGGTAGGTAGGTAGATACATAGAGATAGGTAGGTAGGTAGATAGATAGAGATAGGTAGGTAGGTAGGTAGGTAGAGATAGTTAGGTAGGTAGGTAGATAGAAAGAGATAGTTAGGTAGGTAGGTAGATAGATACAGATAGGTAGGTAGGTAGATAGATAGATAGAGATAGGTAGGTAGGTAGATTGATAGATACAGATAGGTAGGTAGGTAGGTAGATACATAGAGATAGGTAGGTAGGTAGATAGATAGAGATAGGTAGGTAGGTAGATAGATAGAGATAGGTAGGTAGGTAGATTGATAGATACAGATAGGTAGGTAGGTAGATAGATAGATACAGATAGATAGGTAGGTAGATAGATAGATAGAGATAGGTAGGTAGGTAGATAGATAGATAGACATAGGTAGGTAGGTAGATTGATAGATACAGATAGGTAGGTAGGTAGATAGATAGATACAGATAGGTAGGTAGATAGATAGATAGATAGATAGATAGAGATAGGTAGGTAGGTAGATAGATAGAGATAGGTAGGTAGGTAGATAGATAGATAGAGATAGGTAGGTAGGTAGATTGATAGATACAGATAGGTAGGTAGGTATATAGATAGATAGAGATAGGTAGGTAGGTAGATAGATAGAGTTAGGTAGGTAGGTAGGGAGATAGATAGCTACAGGTAGGTATGTAGGTAGATAGATAAATACAGATAGGTAGGTAGGTAGATAGATAGATAGAGATAGGTAGGTAGATTGATAGAGACAGATAGGTAGGTAGGTAGATATATAGATAGAGATAGGTAGATAGGTAGATTGATAGATACAGATAGGTAGGTAAGTAGATAGATAGATAGAGATAGGTAGGTAGGTAGGTAGATAGATAGAGATAGGTAGGTAGGTAGATAGATAGATAGAGATAGGTAGGTAGGTAGGTAGATAGATAGAGATAGGTAGGTAGGTAGATAGATAGATAGAGATAGGTAGGTAGGTAGATTGATAGATACAGATAGGTAGGTAGGTAGATAGATAGATAGAGATAGGTAGGTAGGTAGATAGATAGATAGAGATAGGTAGGTAGGTAGATTGATTGATACAGATATGTAGGTAGGTAGATTGATAGATAGAGATAGGTAGGTAGGTAGATAGATAGATAGAGACAGGTAGGTAGGTAGGTAGATAGATAGAGATAGGTAGGTAGGTAGATTGATAGATACAGATAGGTAGGTAGGTAGATAGATAGATAGAGATAGGTAGGTAGATTGATAGAGACAGATAGGTAGGTAGGTAGATATATAGATAGAGATAGGTAGATAGGTAGATTGATAGATACAGATAGGTAGGTAAGTAGATAGATAGATAGAGATAGGTAGGTAGGTAGGTAGATAGATAGAGATAGGTAGGTAGGTAGATAGATAGATAGAGATAGGTAGGTAGGTAGGTAGATAGATAGAGATAGGTAGGTAGGTAGATAGATAGATAGAGATAGGTAGGTAGGTAGATTGATAGATACAGATAGGTAGGTAGGTAGATAGATAGATAGAGATAGGTAGGTAGGTAGATAGATAGATAGAGATAGGTAGTTAGGTAGATTGATTGATACAGATATGTAGGTAGGTAGATTGATAGATAGAGATAGGTAGGTAGGTAGATAGATAGATAGAGACAGGTAGGTAGGTAGGTAGATAGATAGAGATAGGTAGGTAGGTAGATTGATAGATACAGATAGGTAGGTAGGTAGATTGATAGATAGAGATAGGTAGGTAGGTAGATAGATAGAGTTAGGTAGGTAGGTAGGGAGATAGATAGCTACAGGTAGGTATGTAGGTAGATAGATAAATACAGATAGGTAGGTAGGTAGATAGATAGATAGAGATAGGTAGGTAGATTGATAGAGACAAATAGGTAGGTACGTAGATATATAGATAGAGATAGGTAGATAGGTAGATTGATAGGTACAGATAGGTAGGTAAGTAGATAGATAGATAGAGATAGGTAGGTAGGTAGGTAGATAGATAGAGATAGGTAGGTAGGTAGATAGATAGATAGAGATAGGTAGGTAGGTAGATTGATAGATACAGATAGGTAGGTAGGTAGATAGATAGATACAGATAGATAGATAGGTAGATAGATAGATACAGATAGGTAGGTAGGTAGATAGATAGATAGACATAGGTAGGTAGGTAGATTGATAGATACAGATAGGTAGGTAGGTAGATAGATAGATACAGATAGGTAGGTAGGTAGATAGAGAGATAGAGATAGGTAGGTAGGTAGATTGATAGATACAGATAAGTAGGTAGGTAGATAGATAGATACAGATAGGTAGGTAGGTAGGTAGATAGATAGATACAGATATGTAGGTAGGTAGATAGATAGATAGAGATAGGTAGGTAGGTAGATAGATAGAGATAGGTAGGTAGGTAGGTAGGTAGGTAGAGATAGTTAGGTAGGTAGGTAGATAGAAAGAGATAGTTAGGTAGGTAGGTAGATAGATACAGATAGGTAGGTAGGTAGATAGATAGATAGAGATAGGTAGGTAGGTAGATTGATAGATACAGATAGGTAGGTAGGTAGGTAGATACATAGAGATAGGTAGGTAGGTAGATAGATAGATAGAGATAGGTAGGTAGGTAGATAGATAGAGATAGGTATGTAGGTAGGTAGGTAAAGATAGTTAGGTAGGTAGGTAGATAGAAAGAGATAGTTAGGTAGGTAGGTAGATAGATACAGATAGGTAGGTAGGTAGATAGATAGATAGAGATAGGTAGGTAGGTAGATTGATAGATACAGATAGGTAGGTATGTAGGTAGGTAGATACATAGAGATAGGTAGGTAGGTAGATAGATAGATAGAGATAGGTAGGTAGGTAGATAGATAGATAGATATAGGTAGGTAGGTAGATTGATAGATACAGATAGGTAGGTAGGTAGATAGATAGATACAGATAGATAGGTAGGTAGATAGATAGATAGAGATAGGTAGGTAGGTAGATAGGTAGATAGACATCGGTAGGTAGGTAGATTGATAGATACAGATAGGTAGGTAAGTAGATAGATAGATACAGATAGGTAGGTAGGTAGATAGATAGATAGATAGATAGATAGAGATAGGTAGGTAGGTAGATTGATAGATACAGATAGGTAGGTAGGTAGATAGATAGATACAGATAGGTAGGTAGGTAGGTAGATAGATAGATACAGATATGTAGGTAGGTAGATAGATAGATAGAGATAGGTAGGTAGGTAGGTAGATAGATAGAGATAGGTAGGTAGGTAGGTAGGTAGAGATAGTTAGGTAGGTAGGTAGATAGAAAGAGATAGTTAGGTAGGTAGGTAGATAGATACAGATAGGTAGGTAGGTAGATAGATAGATAGAGATAGGTAGGTAGGTAGATTGATAGATACAGATAGGTAGGTAGGTAGGTAGATACATAGAGATAGGTAGGTAGGTAGGTAGATAGATAGAGATAGGTAGGTAGGTAGGTAGGTAGGTAAAGATAGTTAGGTAGGTAGGTAGATAGAAAGAGATAGTTAGGTAGGTAGGTAGATAGATATAGGTAGGTAGGTAGATAGATAGATAGAGATAGGTAGGTAGGTAGATTGATAGATACAGATAGGTAGGTAGGTAGATAGATAGATACAGATAGGTAGGTAGATAGATAGATAGATAGAGATAGGTAGGTAGGTAGATAGATAAATACAGATAGGTAGGTAGGTAGATAGATGGAGATAGGTAGGCAGATAGATAGATAGATAGATAGAGATAGGTAGGTAGGTAGATTGATAGATACAGATAGGTAGGTAGGTAGATAGATAGATACAGATAGGTAGGTAGGTAGATAGATAAATACAGATAGGTAGGTAGGTAGATAGATAGATAGAGATAGGTAGGTAGATTGATAGAGACAGATAGGTAGGTAGGTAGATATATAGATAGAGATAGGTAGGTAGGTAGATAGATAGATAGAGATAGGTAGGTAGGTAGATTGATAGATAGAGATAGGTAGGCAGGTAGATAGATAGATAGCGATAAGTAGGTAGGTAGATTGATAGATACAGATAGGTAGGTAGGTAGATAGATAGATAGAGATAGGTAGGTAGGTAGATAGATAGATAGAGATAGGTAGGTAGGTAGATAGATAGAGTTAGGTAGGTAGGTAGGGAGATAGATAGCTACAGGTAGGTATGTAGGTAGATAGATAGAAACAGATAGGTAGGTAGGTAGATAGATAGATACAGATATGTAGGTAAGTAGATAGATAGATAGAGATAGGTAGGTAGGTAGGTAGATAGATACAGATAGGTAGGTAGGTAGATAGATAGATAGAGATAGGTAGGTAGGTAGGTAGATAGATAGATACAGATATGTAGGTAGGTAGGTAGATAGATAGAGATAGGTAGGTAGGTAGGTAGATAGATAGAGATAGGTAAATAGGTAGGTAGGTAGAGATAGTTAGGTAGGTAGATAGAAAGAGATAGTTAGGTAGGTAGGTAGATAGATACAGATAGGTAGGTAGGTAGATAGATAGATAGAGATAGGTAGGTAGGTAGATTGATAGATACAGATAGGTAGGTAGGTAGGTAGATACATAGAGATAGGTAGGTAGGTAGATAGATAGATAGAGATAGGTAGGTAGGTAGATAGATAGATAGAGATAGGTAGGTAGGTAGATTGATAGATACAGATAGGTAGGTAGGTAGATAGAAAGAGATAGTTAGGTAGGTAGGTAGATAGATACAGATAGGTAGGTAGGTAGATAGATAGATAGAGATAGGTAGGTAGGTAGATTGATAGATACAGATAGGTAGGTAGGTAAGTAGGTAGGTAGATACAGATAGGTAGGTAGGTAGATAGATAGATAGAGATAGGTAGGTAGGTAGATAGATAGATAGATAGAGATAGGTAGGTAGGTAGATTGATAGATACAGATAGGTAGGTAGGTAGGTAGATACATAGAGATAGGTAGGTAGGTAGATAGATAGATAGAGATAGGTAGGTAGGTAGATAGATAGAGATAGGTAGGTAGGTAGGTAGGTAGAGATAGTTAGGTAGGTAGGTAGATAGAAAGAGATAGTTAGGTAGGTAGGTAGATAGATACAGATAGGTAGGTAGGTAGATAGATAGATAGAGATAGGTAGGTAGGTAGATTGATAGATACAGATAGGTAGGTAGGTAGGTAGGTAGATACATAGAGATAGGTAGGTAGGTAGATAGATAGATAGAGATAGGTAGGTAGGTAGATTGATAGATACAGATAGGTAGGTAGGTAGGTAGATACATAGAGATAGGTAGGTAGGTAGATAGATAGATAGAGATAGGTAGGTAGGTAGATAGATAGAGATAGGTAGGTAGGTAGGTAGGTAGAGATAGTTAGGTAGGTAGGTAGATAGAAAGAGATAGTTAGGTAGGTAGGTAGATAGATACAGATAGGTAGGTAGGTAGATAGATAGATAGAGATAGGTAGGTAGGTACATTGATAGATACAGATAGGTAGGTAGGTAGGTAGGTAGGTAGATACATAGAGATAGGTAGGTAGGTAGATAGATAGATAGAGATAGGTAGGTAGGTAGATAGATAGATAGAGATAGGTAGGTAGGTAGATTGATAGATACAGATAGGTAGGTAAGTAGATAGATAGATACAGATAGGTAGGTAGATAGATAGATAGATAGAGATAGGTAGGTAGGTAGATAGATAAATACAGATAGGTAGGTAGGTAGATAGATACAGATAGATAGGTAGGTAGATAGATAGATAGATAGAGATAGGTAGGTAGGTAGATAGATAGATAGACATAGGTAGGTAGGTAGATTGATAGATACAGATAGGTAGGTAGGTAGATAGAGATAGGTAGGTAGGTAGATTGATAGATACAGATATGTAGGTAGGTAGATAGATAGATATAGATAGGTAGGTAGGTAGGTAGATAGATAGATACAGATATGTAGGTAGGTAGATAGATAGATAGAGATAGGTAGGTAGGTAGGTAGATAGATAGAGATAGGTAGGTAGGTAGGTAGAGATAGTTAGGTAGGTAGGTAGATAGAAAGAGATAGTTAGGTAGGTAGGTAGATAGATATAGATAGGTAGGTAGATAGATAGATAGAGATAGGTAGGTAGGTAGATTGATAGATACAGATAGGTAGGTAGGTAGGTAGATACATAGAGATAGGTAGGTAGGTAGATAGATAGATAGAGATAGGTAGGTAGGTAGATAGATAGAGATAGGTAGGTAGGTAGGTAGGTAGAGATAGTTAGGTAGGTAGGTAGATAGAAAGAGATAGTTAGGTAGGTAGGTAGATAGATACAGATAGGTAGGTAGGTAGATAGATAGATAGAGATAGGTAGGTAGGTAGATTGATAGATACAGATAGGTAGGTAGGTAGGTAGGTAGGTAGATACATAGAGATAGGTAGGTAGGTAGATAGATAGATAGAGATAGGTAGGTAGATAGATAGATAGAGATAGGTAGGTAGGTAGATTGATAGATACAGATAGGTAGGTAGGTAGATAGATAGATACAGATAGATAGGTAGGTAGATAGATAGATAGACATAGGTAGGTAGGTAGATTGATAGATAGAGATAGGTAGGTAGGTAGATTGATAGATACAGATAGGTAGGTAAGTAGATAGATAGATACAGATAGGTAGGTAGGTAGATAGATAGATAGATAGAGATAGGTAGGTAGGTAGATTGATAGATACAGATAGGTAGGTAGGTAGATAGATAGATACAGATAGGTAGGTAGGTAGGTAGATAGATAGATACAGATATGTAGGTAGGTAGATAGATAGATAGAGATAGGTAGGTAGGTAGGTAGGTAGATAGATAGAGATAGGTAGGTAGGTAGGTAGGTAGGTAGAGATAGTTAGGTAGGTAGGTAGATAGAAAGAGATAGTTAGGTAGGTAGGTAGATAGATACAGATAGGTAGGTAGGTAGATAGATAGATAGAGATAGGTAGGTAGGTAGATTGATAGATACAGATAGGTAGGTAGGTAGGTAGATACATAGAGATAGGTAGGTAGGTAGATAGATAGAGATAGGTAGGTAGGTAGATAGATAGAGATAGGTAGGTAGGTAGATTGATAGATACAGATAGGTAGGTAGGTAGATAGATACAGATAGATAGGTAGGTAGATAGATAGATAGAGATAGGTAGGTAGGTAGATAGATAGATAGACATAGGTAGGTAGGTAGATTGATAGATACAGATAGGTAGGTAGGTAGATAGATAGATACAGATAGGTAGGTAGGTAGATAGATAATACAGATAGGTAGGTAGGTAGGTAGATAGATAGATAGAGATAGGTAGGTAGATTGATAGAGACAGATAGGTAGGTAGGTAGATATATAGATAGAGATAGGTAGGTAGGTAGATTGATAGATACAGATAGGTAGGTAGGTAGATAGATAGATAGAGATAGGTAGGTAGGTAGATTGATAGATAGAGATAGGTAGGCAGGTAGATAGATAGATATTGATAAGTAGGTAGGTAGATTGATAGATACAGATAGGTAGGTAGGTAGATAGATAGATAGAGATAGGTAGGTAGGTAGATAGATAGATAGAGATAGGTAGGTAGGTAGATAGATAGAGTTAGGTAGGTAGGTAGGGAGATAGATAGCTACAGGTAGGTATGTAGGTAGATAGATAAATACAGATAGGTAGGTAGGTAGATAGATAGATAGAGATAGGTAGGTAGATTGATAGAGACAGATAGGTAGGTAGGTAGATATATAGATAGAGATAGGTAGATAGGTAGATTGATAGATACAGATAGGTAGGTAAGTAGATAGATAGATAGAGATAGGTAGGTAGGTAGGTAGATAGATACAGATAGGTAGGTAGGTAGATAGAGATAGGTAGGTAGGTAGATTGATAGATACAGATATGTAGGTAGGTAGATAGATAGATATAGATAGGTAGGTAGGTAGGTAGATAGATAGATACAGATATGTAGGTAGGTAGATAGATAGATAGAGATAGGTAGGTAGGTAGGTAGATAGATAGAGATAGGTAGGTAGGTAGGTAGAGATAGTTAGGTAGGTAGGTAGATAGAAAGAGATAGTTAGGTAGGTAGGTAGATAGATATAGATAGGTAGGTAGATAGATAGATAGAGATAGGTAGGTAGGTAGATTGATAGATACAGATAGGTAGGTAGGTAGGTAGATACATAGAGATAGGTAGGTAGGTAGATAGATAGATAGAGATAGGTAGGTAGGTAGATAGATAGAGATAGGTAGGTAGGTAGGTAGGTAGAGATAGTTAGGTAGGTAGGTAGATAGAAAGAGATAGTTAGGTAGGTAGGTAGATAGATACAGATAGGTAGGTAGGTAGATAGATAGATAGAGATAGGTAGGTAGGTAGATTGATAGATACAGATAGGTAGGTAGGTAGGTAGGTAGGTAGATACATAGAGATAGGTAGGTAGGTAGATAGATAGATAGAGATAGGTAGGTAGATAGATAGATAGAGATAGGTAGGTAGGTAGATTGATAGATACAGATAGGTAGGTAGGTAGATAGATAGATACAGATAGATAGGTAGGTAGATAGATAGATAGACATAGGTAGGTAGGTAGATTGATAGATAGAGATAGGTAGGTAGGTAGATTGATAGATACAGATAGGTAGGTAAGTAGATAGATAGATACAGATAGGTAGGTAGGTAGATAGATAGATAGATAGAGATAGGTAGGTAGGTAGATTGATAGATACAGATAGGTAGGTAGGTAGATAGATAGATACAGATAGGTAGGTAGGTAGGTAGATAGATAGATACAGATATGTAGGTAGGTAGATAGATAGATAGAGATAGGTAGGTAGGTAGGTAGGTAGATAGATAGAGATAGGTAGGTAGGTAGGTAGGTAGGTAGAGATAGTTAGGTAGGTAGGTAGATAGAAAGAGATAGTTAGGTAGGTAGGTAGATAGATACAGATAGGTAGGTAGGTAGATAGATAGATAGAGATAGGTAGGTAGGTAGATTGATAGATACAGATAGGTAGGTAGGTAGGTAGATACATAGAGATAGGTAGGTAGGTAGATAGATAGAGATAGGTAGGTAGGTAGATAGATAGAGATAGGTAGGTAGGTAGATTGATAGATACAGATAGGTAGGTAGGTAGATAGATACAGATAGATAGGTAGGTAGATAGATAGATAGAGATAGGTAGGTAGGTAGATAGATAGATAGACATAGGTAGGTAGGTAGATTGATAGATACAGATAGGTAGGTAGGTAGATAGATAGATACAGATAGGTAGGTAGGTAGATAGATAATACAGATAGGTAGGTAGGTAGGTAGATAGATAGATAGAGATAGGTAGGTAGATTGATAGAGACAGATAGGTAGGTAGGTAGATATATAGATAGAGATAGGTAGGTAGGTAGATTGATAGATACAGATAGGTAGGTAGGTAGATAGATAGATAGAGATAGGTAGGTAGGTAGATTGATAGATAGAGATAGGTAGGCAGGTAGATAGATAGATATTGATAAGTAGGTAGGTAGATTGATAGATACAGATAGGTAGGTAGGTAGATAGATAGATAGAGATAGGTAGGTAGGTAGATAGATAGATAGAGATAGGTAGGTAGGTAGATAGATAGAGTTAGGTAGGTAGGTAGGGAGATAGATAGCTACAGGTAGGTATGTAGGTAGATAGATAAATACAGATAGGTAGGTAGGTAGATAGATAGATAGAGATAGGTAGGTAGATTGATAGAGACAGATAGGTAGGTAGGTAGATATATAGATAGAGATAGGTAGATAGGTAGATTGATAGATACAGATAGGTAGGTAAGTAGATAGATAGATAGAGATAGGTAGGTAGGTAGGTAGATAGATAGAGATAGGTAGGTAGGTAGATAGATAGATAGAGATAGGTAGGTAGGTAGATTGATAGATACAGATAGGTAGGTAGGTAGATAGATAGATACAGATAGATAGGTAGGTAGATAGATAGATACAGATAGGTAGGTAGGTAGATAGATAGATAGACATAGGTAGGCAGGTAGATTGATAGATACAGATAGGTAGGTAGGTAGATCGATAGATACAGATAGGTAGGTAGGTAGATAGAGAGATAGAGATAGGTAGGTAGGTAGATTGATAGATACAGATAGGTAGGTAGGTAGATAGATAGATACAGATAGGTAGGTAGGTAGGTAGATAGATAGATACAGATATGTAGGTAGGTAGATAGATAGATAGAGATAGGTAGGTAGGTAGGTAGATAGATAGAGATAGGTAGGTAGGTAGGTAGGTAGAGATAGTTAGGTAGGTAGGTAGATAGAAAGAGATAGTTAGGTAGGTAGGTAGATAGATACAGATAGGTAGGTAGGTAGATAGATAGATACAGATAGGTAGGTAGGTTGATTGATAGATACAGATAGGTAGGTAGGTAGGTAGATACATAGAGATAGGTAGGTAGGTAGATAGATCGATAGAGATAGGTAGGTAGGTAGATAGATAGATAGATATAGGTAGGTAGGTAGATTGATAGATACAGATAGGTAGGTAGGTAGATAGATAGATACAGATAGATAGGTAGGTAGATAGATAGATAGAGATAGGTAGGTAGGTAGATAGATAGATAGATAGACATAGGTAGGTAGGTAGATTGATAGATACAGATAGGTAGGTAAGTAGATAGATAGATACAGATAGGTAGGTAGGTAGATAGATAGATAGAGATAGGTAGGTAGGTAGATTGATAGATACAGATAGGTAGGTAGGTAGGTAGATACATAGAGATAGGTAGGTAGGTAGATAGATAGAGATAGGTAGGTAGGTAGATAGATAGAGATAGGTAGGTAGGTAGATTGATAGATACAGATAGGTAGGTAGGTAGATAGATAGATACAGATAGATAGGTAGGTAGATAGATAGATAGAGATTGGTAGGTAGGTAGATAGATAGATAGACATAGGTAGGTAGGTAGATTGATAGATACAGATAGGTAGGTAGGTAGATAGATAGATACAGATAGGTAGGTAGATAGATAGATAGATAGAGATAGGTAGGTAGGTAGATAGATAGAGATAGGTAGGTAGGTAGATAGATAGATAGATAGAGATAGGTAGGTAGGTAGATTGATAGATACAGATAGGTAGGTAGGTAGATAGATAGATAGAGATAGGTAGGTAGGTAGATAGATAGAGTTAGGTAGGTAGGTAGGGAGATAGATAGCTACAGGTAGGTATGTAGGTAGATAGATAAATACAGATAGGTAGGTAGGTAGATAGATAGATAGAGATAGGTAGGTAGGTAGATTGATAGATAGAGATAGGTAGGTAGGTAGGTAGATACATAGAGATAGGTAGGTAGGTAGATAGATAGATAGAGATAGGTAGGTAGGTAGATAGATAGAGATAGGTAGGTAG
This sequence comes from Crotalus adamanteus, assembly GCA_039797435.1. NCBI lineage: Eukaryota > Metazoa > Chordata > Lepidosauria > Squamata > Viperidae > Crotalus > Crotalus adamanteus. Next base: position 1,122,594 of record CM077928.1, read on the forward strand.
GTAGGTAGGTAAAGATAGTTAGGTAGGTAGGTAGATAGAAAGAGATAGTTAGGTAGGTAGGTAGATAGATACAGATAGGTAGGTAGGTAGATAGATAGATAGAGATAGGTAGGTAGGTAGATTGATAGATACAGATAGGTAGGTATGTAGGTAGGTAGATACATAGAGATAGGTAGGTAGGTAGATAGATAGATAGAGATAGGTAGGTAGGTAGATTGATAGATACAGATAGGTAGGTAGGTAGATAGATAGATACAGATAGGTAGGTAGGTAGGTAGATAGATATATCAAGATAGGTAGGTAGGTAGATAGATAGATACATATGTAGGTAGGTAGGTAGATAGATAGATACAGATAGGTAGGTAGGTAGGTAGGTAGATAGATAGATACAGATAGGTAGGTAGGTAGATAGATAGATACAGATAGGTAGGTAGGTAGATAGATAGATAGAGATAGGTAGGTAGGTAGGTAGATAGATAGAGATAGGTAGGTAGGTAGGTAGATATATAGTGATAGGTAGGTAGGTAGATAGATAGATAGAGATAGGTAGGTAGGTAGGTAGGTAGATAGATAGAGATAGGTAGGTAGGTAGATAGATAGATAGAGATTGATAGGTAGGTTGATTGATAGAGACAGATAGGTAGTTAGGTAGATAGATAGATAGAGATAGGTAGGTAGGTAGATTGATAGATAGATACAGATAGGTAGGTAGGTAGATAGATAGAGATAGGTAGGTAGGTAGATAGATAGATACAGATAGGCAGGTAGGTAGATAGATAGATAGAGATATGTCGGTAGGTAGATAGATAGATAGAGATAGGTAGGTAGGTAGATAGATAGATAGAGACAGGTAGGTAGGTAGGTAGTTAGATAGAGATAGGTCGGTAGGTATGTAGATAGATAGAGATATGTAGGTAGGTAGATTGATAGATAGAGATAGGTAGGCAGGTAGATAGATAGATAGAGATAAGTAGGTAGGTAGATTGATAGATAGAGATAGGTAGGTAGGTAGATAGATAGATAGAGATAGGTAGGTAGGTAGATAGATAGATACAGTTAGGTAGGTAGGTAGATAGATAGATACAGATAGGTAGGTAGATAGATAGATACAGATAGGTAGGTAGGTAGATAGATAGAGATAGGTAGGTAGGTAGGTAGATAGATAGAGATAGGTAGGTAGGTAGATAGATAGATAGAGATAGATAGGTAGGTAGATTGATAGATAGATAGAGATAGGTAGGTAGGTAGATAGATAGATACAGATAGGTAGGTAGGTAGATAGATAGATACAGATAGGTAGGTAGGTAGATAGATACCTAGAGATAGGTAGGTAGGTAGGTAGATAGAAAGAGATAGGTAGGTAGGTAGGTAGATAGATAGTGATAGGTAGGTAGGTAGATAGATAGATAGAGATAGGTAGGTAGGTAGGTAGGTAGATAGATAGGGATAGGTAGGTAGGTAGATAGATAGATAGAGATAGGTAGGTAGGTAGTTAGATTGATAGATAGATACAGATAGGTAGGTAGGTAGACAGATAGATACAGATAGGCAGGTAGGTAGATAGATAGATAGAGATATGTAGGTAGGTAGATAGATAGATAGAGATAGGTAGGTAGGTAGATAGATAGATAGAGACAGGTAGGTAGGTAGGTAGGTAGATAGATAGAGATAGGTCGGTAGGTATGTAGATAGATAGAGATAGGTAGGTAGGTAGATTGATAGATAGAGATAGGTAGGCAGGTAGATAGATAGATAGAGATAAGTAGGTAGGTAGATTGATAGATAGAGATAGGTAGGTAGGTAGATAGATAGATAGAGATAGGTAGGTAGGTAGATAGATAGATAGAGATAGGTAGGTAGGTAGATTGATAGATACAGTTAGGTAGGTAGGTAGATAGATAGATACAGATAGGTAGGTAGATAGATAGATACAGATAGGTAGGTAGGTAGATAGATAGATACAGATAGGTAGGTAGGTAGGTAGATATATACAGATAGGTAGGTAGGTAGATAGATAGATAGAGATAGATAGGTAGGTAGATTGATAGATACAGATAGGTAGGTAGGTAGATAGATAAATACAGATAGGTAGGTAGGTAGATAGATAGATACAGATAGGTAGGTAGGTAGGTAGATAGATAGAGATAGGTAGGTAGGTAGGTAGATAGATAGAGATAGGTAGGTAGGTAGGTAGGTAGATAGATAGAGATAGGTAGGTAGGTAGATTGATAGATACAGATAGGTAGGTAGGTAGATTGATAGATAGAGATAGGTAGGTAGGTAGGTAGATAGATAGAGATAGGTAGGTAGGTAGATAGATAGATAGTGATAGGTAGGTAGGTAGATAGATAGATAGAGATAGGTAGGTAGGTAGGTAGGTAGATAGATAGAGATAGGTAGGTAGGTAGATAGATAGATAGAGATTGATAGGTAGGTTGATTGATAGAGACAGATAGGTAGTTAGGTAGATAGATAGATAGAGATAGGTAGGTAGGTAGATTGATAGATACAGATAGGTAGGTAGGTAGATAGATACAGATAGGTAGGTAGGTGGATAGATAGATACAGATAGGCAGGTAGGTAGATAGATAGATAGAGATATGTAGGTAGGTAGATAGATAGATAGAGATAGGTAGGTAGGTAGATAGATAGATAGAGACAGGTAGGTAGGTAGGTAGATAGATAGAGATAGGTCGGTAGGTATGTAGATAGATAGAGATAGGTAGGTAGGTAGATTGATAGATAGAGATAGGTAGGCAGGTAGATAGATAGATAGAGATAAGTAGGTAGGTAGATTGATAGATAGAGATAGGTAGGTAGGTAGATAGATAGATAGATAGAGATAGGTAGGTAGGTAGATAGATAAATAGAGATAGGTAGGTAGGTAGATTGATAGATACAGTTAGGTAGGTAGGTAGATAGGTAGATACAGATAGGTAGGTAGGTAGATAGATAGATACAGATAGGTAGGTAGGTAGATAGATAGATACAGATAGGTAGGTAGGTAGGTAGGTAGATAGATAGATACAGATAGGTAGGTAGGTAGATAGATAGATAGAGATAGATAGGTAGGTAGATTGATAGAGACAGATAGGTAGGTAGGTGGATAGATAGATAGAGATAGGTAGGTAGGTAGGTAGATAGATAGAGATAGGTAGGTAGGTAGGTAGGTAGGTAGAGATAGTTAGGTAGGTTGGTAGATAGATACAGATAGGTAGGTAGGTAGATAGATAGATAGAGATAGGTAGGTAGGTGGATTGATAGATATAGATAGGTAGGTAGGTAGGTAGATTAATAGAGATAGGTAGGTAGGTAGGTAGATAGAGATAGGTAGGTAGGTATATAGATAGATAGATAGAGATAGGTAGGTAGGTAGATTGATAGATACAGATAGGTAGGTAGCTAGATAGATAGATACAGATAGGTAGGTAGGTAGATAGATAGATAGACATAGGTAGGTAGGTAGATTGATAGATACAGATAGGTAGGTAGGTAGATAGATAGATACAGATAGGTAGGTAGGTAGATAAATAGATAGAGATAGGTAGGTAGGTAGATAGATAAATACAGATAGGTAGGTAGGTAGGTAGATAGATAGAGATAGGTAGGTAGGTAGATAGATAGATAGAGATAGGTAGGTAGGTAGATTGATAGATACAGATATGTAGGTAGGTAGATAGATAGATACAGATAGGTAGGTAGGTAGATTGATAGATAGAGATAGGTAGGTTGGTAGATAGATAGATAGAGATAGGTAGGTAGGTAGGTAGATAGATAGAGATAGGTAGGTAGATAGATAGATAGAGATAGGTAGGTAGGTAGATAGATAGAGATAGATAGGTAGGTAGATTGATGGAGACAGATAGGTAGGTAGTTAGATAGATAGATAGCGATAGGTAGGTAGGTAGATAGATAGATACAGATAGGTAGGTAGGTAGATAGATAGATACAGATAGGTAGGTAGGTAGATAGATAGATAGAGATAGGTAGGTAGGTAGGTAGATAGATAGAGATAGGTAGGTAGGTAGGTAGATAGATAGAGATAGATAGGTAGGTAGATTGATAGAGACAGATAAGTAGGTAGGTAGATAGATAGAGATAGGTAGGTAGGTAGATTGATAGATACAGATAGGTAGGTAGGTAAGATAGATACAGATAGGTAGGTAGGTAGATAGATAGATACAGATATGTAGGTAGGTAGATAGATAGATAGAGATAGGTAGGTAGGTAGGTAGATAGATAGAGATAGGTAGGTAGGTAGGTAGATAGATAAAGATAGGTAGGTAGGTAGGTAGATAGATAGAGATAGGTAGGTAGGTAGGTAGATAGATAGAGATAGGTAGGTAGGTAGAGAGATAGATAGAGATAGGTAGGTAGGTAGGTAGATAGATAGAGATAGGTAGGTAGGTAGATAGATAGATAGAGATAGATAGGTAGGTAGATTGATAGAGACAGATAGGTAGGTAGGTGGATAGATAGATAGAGATAGGTAGGTAGGTAGATTGATAGATACAGATAGGTAGGTAGGTAGATAGATAGATACAGATAGGTAGGTAGGTAGATAGATACAGATATGTAGGTAGGTAGGTAGATAGATAGAGATAGGTAGGTAGGTAGGTAGGTAGGTAGATAGATAGAGATAGATAGGTAGGTAGGTAGGTAGGTAGAGATAGATACGTAGGTTGGTAGATAGATACAGATAGGTAGGTAGGTAGATAGATAGATAGAGATAGGTAGGTAGGTAGATTGATAGATACAGATAGGTAGGTAGGTAGGTAGATAGATAGAGATAGGTAGGTAGGTAGAGAGATAGATAGAGATAGGTAGGTAGGTAGATAGATAGAGATAGGTAGGTAGGTAGATAGATAGAGATAGATAGGTAGGTAGATTGATAGAGACAGATAGGTAGGTAGGTGGATAGATAGATAGAGATAGGTAGGTAGGTAGATTGATAGATACAGTTAGGTAGGTAGGTACATAGATAGATACAGATAGGTAGGTAGGTAGATAGATACAGATATGTAGGTAGGTAGATAGATAGATAGAGATAGGTAGGTAGGTAGATAGATAGATAGATAGAGATAGGTAGGTAGGTAGGTAGGTAGGTAGAGATAGTTAGGTAGGTTGGTAGATAGATACAGATAGGTAGGTAGGTAGATAGATAGATAGAGATAGGTAGGTAGGTAGATTGATAGATACAGATAGGTAGGTAGGTAGGTAGATAGATAGAGATATGTAGGTAGGTAGGTAGATAGAGATAGGTAGGTAGGTAGATAGATAGATAGAGAGAGATAGGTAGGTAGGTAGATTGATAGATACAGATAGGTAGGTAGCTAGATAGATAGATACAGATATGTAGATAGGTAGATAGATAGATAGACATAGGTAGGTAGGTAGATTGATAGATACAGATAGGTAGGTAGGTAGATAGATAGATACAGATAGGTAGGTAGGTAGATAAATAGATAGAGATAGGTAGGTAGGTAGATAGATAAATACAGATAGGTAGGTAGGTAGGTAGATAGATAGAGATAGGTAGGTAGGTAGATTGATAGAGACAGATAGGTAGGTAGGTAGATAGATAGATAGCGATAGGTAGGTAGGTAGATAGATAGATACAGTTAGGTAGGTAGGTAGGTAGATAGATACAGATAGGTAGGTAGGTAGATAGATAGATAGAGATAGGTAGGTAGATAGATAGATAGAGATAGGTAGGTAGGTAGATAGATAGATAGAGATAGGTAGGTAGGTAGATTGATAGATACAGATAGGTAGGTAGGTAATTAGATAGATACAGATAGATAGGTAGGTAGATTGATAGAGACAGATAGGTAGGTAGGTAGATAGATAGATAGATAGAGATAGGTAGGTAGGTAGATTGATAGATACAGATAGGTAGGTAGGTAGGAAGGTAGGTAGATAGATAGATACAGATAGGTAGGTAGGTAGATAGATAGATAGAGATAGGTAGGTAGGTAGATTGATAGATACAGATAGGTAGGTAGGTAGGTAGATTGATAGATAGAGATAGGTAGGTAGGTAGATAGATAGAGACAGGTAGGTAGGTAGGTAGATAGATAGAGATAGGTCGGTAGGTATGTAGATAGAGATAGGTAGGTAGGTAGGTAGATAGATAGAGATAGGTAGGTAGGTAGATAGATAGATAGAGATAGATAGGTAGGTAGATTGATAGAGACAGATAGGTAGGTAGGTAGATAGATAGATAGATAGATAGATAGATAGAGATAGGTAGGTAGGTAGATTGATAGATACAGATAGGTAGGTAGGTAGATAGATAGATACAGAGAGGTAGGTAAGTACATAGATACAGATATGTAGGTAGGTAGATAGATAGATAGAGATAGGTAGGTAGGTAGATAGAGATATGTAGGTAGGTAGGTAGATAGATAGAGATAGGTAGGTAGGTAGAGAGATAGATAGAGATAGGTAGGTAGGTAGGTAGATAGATAGAGATAGGTAGTAAGGTAGATAGATAGATAGAGATAGATAGGTAGGTAGATTGATAGAGACAGATAGGTAGGTAGGTGGATAGATAGATAGAGATAGGTAGGTAGGTAGATTGATAGATACAGATAGGTAGGTAGGTAGATAGATAGATACATATAGGTAGGTAGGTAGATAGATACAGATATGTAGGTAGGTAGATAGATAGATAGAGATAGGTAGGTAGGTAGGTAGGTAGATAGATAGATAGAGATAGGTAGGTAGGTAGATAGATAGAGATAGATAGGTAGGTAGATTGATGGAGACAGATAGGTAGGTAGGTAGATAGATAGATACAGATAGGTAGGTAGGTAAGATAGATACAGATAGGTAGGTAGGTAGATAGATAGATACAGATATGTAGGTAGGTAGATAGATAGATAGAGATAGGTAGGTAGGTAGGTAGATAGATAGAGATAGGTAGGTAGGTATGTAGATAGAGATAGGTAGGTAGGTAGGTAGATAGATAGAGATAGGTAGGTAGGTAGATAGATAGATAGAGATAGATAGGTAGGTAGATTGATAGAGACAGATAGGTAGGTAGGTAGATAGATAGATAGATAGATAGATAGATAGAGATAGGTAGGTAGGTAGATTGATAGATACAGATAGGTAGGTAGGTAGATAGATAGATACAGAGAGGTAGGTAAGTACATAGATACAGATATGTAGGTAGGTAGATAGATAGATAGAGATAGGTAGGTAGGTAGATAGAGATAGGTAGGTAGTTAGGTAGATAGATAGAGATAGGTAGGTAGGTAGAGAGATAGATAGAGATAGGTAGGTAGGTAGGTAGATAGATAGAGATAGGTAGTAAGGTAGATAGATAGATAGAGATAGATAGGTAGGTAGATTGATAGAGACAGATAGGTAGGTAGGTGGATAGATAGATAGAGATAGGTAGGTAGGTAGATTGATAGATACAGATAGGTAGGTAGGTAGATAGATAGATACATATAGGTAGGTAGGTAGATAGATACAGATATGTAGGTAGGTAGATAGATAGATAGAGATAGGTAGGTAGGTAGGTAGATAGATAGATAGAGATAGGTAGGTAGGTAGATAGATAGAGATAGATAGGTAGGTAGATTGATGGAGACAGATAGGTAGGTAGGTAGATAGATAGATACAGATAGGTAGGTAGGTAAGATAGATACAGATAGGTAGGTAGGTAGATAGATAGATACAGATATGTAGGTAGGTAGATAGATAGATAGAGATAGGTAGGTAGGTAGGTAGATAGATAGAGATAGGTAGGTAGGTAGGTAGATAGATAAAGATAGGTAGGTAGGTAGGTAGATAGATAGAGATAGGTAGGTAGGTAGGTAGATAGATAGAGATAGGTAGGTAGGTAGAGAGATAGATAGAGATAGGTAGGTAGGTAGGTAGATAGATAGAGATAGGTAGGTAGGTAGATAGATAGATAGAGATAGATAGGTAGGTAGATTGATAGAGACAGATAGGTAGGTAGGTGGATAGATAGATAGAGATAGGTAGGTAGGTAGATTGATAGATACAGATAGGTAGGTAGGTAGATAGATAGATACAGATAGGTAGGTAGGTAGATAGATACAGATATGTAGGTAGGTAGGTAGATAGATAGAGATAGGTAGGTAGGTAGGTAGGTAGATAGATAGAGATAGATAGGTAGGTAGGTAGGAAGGTAGAGATAGATAGGTAGGTAGGTAGGTAGATAGATAGAGATAGGTAGGTAGGTAGGTAGATAGATAGAGATCGGTAGGTAGGTAGAGAGATAGATAGAGATAGGTAGGTAGGTAGGTAGATAGATAGAGATAGGTAGGTAGGTAGATAGATAGATAGAGATAGATAGGTAGGTAGGTAGATAGATAGAGATCGGTAGGTAGGTAGAGAGATAGATAGAGATAGGTAGGTAGGTAGGTAGATAGATAGAGATAGGTAGGTAGGTAGATAGATAGATAGAGATAGATAGGTAGGTAGATTGATAGAGACAGATAGGTAGGTAGGTAGATAGATAGATAGATAGAGATAGGTAGGTAGGTAGATTGATAGATACAGATAGGTAGGTAGGTAGATAGATAGATACAGATAGGTAGGTAAGTACATAGATACAGATATGTAGGTAGGTAGATAGATAGATAGAGATAGGTAGGTAGGTAGATAGATAGAGATAGGTAGGTAGGTAGGTAGATAGATAGAGATAGGTAGGTAGGTAGAGAGATAGATAGAGATAGGTAGGTAGGTAGGTAGATAGATAGAGATAGGTAGTAAAGTAGATAGATAGATAGAGATAGATAGGTAGGTAGATTGATAGAGACAGATAGGTAGGTAGGTGGATAGATAGATAGAGATAGGTAGGTAGGTAGATTGATAGATACAGATAGGTAGGTAGGTAGATAGATAGATACAGATAGGTAGGTAGGTAGATAGATACAGATATGTAGGTAGGTAGATAGATAGATAGAGATAGGTAGGTAGGTAGGTAGGTAGATAGATAGAGATAGGTAGGTAGGTAGGTAGGTAGAGATAGTTAGGTAGGTTGGTAGATAGATACAGATAGGTAGGTAGGTAGATAGATAGATAGAGATAGGTAGGTAGGTAGATTGATAGATACAGATAGGTAGGTAGGTAGGTAGATAGATAGAGATAGGTAGGTAGGTAGGTAGATAGAGATAGGTAGGTAGGTAGATAGATAGATAGAGATAGGTAGGTAGGTAGATTGATAGATACAGATAGGTAGGTAGCTAGATAGATAGATACAGATAGGTAGGTAGGTAGATAGATAGATACAGATAGGTAGGTAGGTAGATAAATAGATAGAGATAGGTAGGTAGGTAGATAGATAAATACAGATAGGTAGGTAGGTAGGTAGATAGATAGAGATAGGTAGGTATGTAGATAGATAGATAGAGAAAGGTAGGTAGGTAGATAGATAGAGATAGATAGGTAGATAGATTGATAGAGACAGATAGGTAGGTAGGTAGATAGATAGATAGCGATAGGTAGGTAGGTAGATAGATAGATACAGTTAGGTAGGTAGGTAGGTAGATAGATACAGATAGGTAGGTAGGTAGATAGATAGATAGAGATAGGTAGGTAGATAGATAGATAGAGATAGGTAGGTAGGTAGATAGATAGATAGAGATAGATAGGTAGGTAGATTTATAGAGACAGATAGGTAGGTAGGTAGATAGATAGATAGAGATAGGTAGGTAGGTAGATAGATAGATACAGATAGGTAGGTAGGTAATTAGATAGATACAGATACATAGGTAGGTAGATTGATAGAGACAGATAGGTAGGTAGGTAGATAGATAGATAGATAGAGATAGGTAAGTAGGTAGATTGATAGATACAGATAGGTAGGTAGGTAGTTAGGTAGGTAGATAGATAGATACAGATAGGTAGGTAGGTAGATAGATAGATAGAGATAGGTAGGTAGGTAGATTGATAGATACAGATAGGTAGGTAGGTAGGTAGATAGATAGATAGAGATAGGTAGGTAGGTAGATTGATAGATACAGATAGGTAGGTAGGTAGATAGATAGATACATATAGGTAGGTAGGTAGATAGATACAGATATGTAGGTAGGTAGATAGATAGATAGAGATAGGTAGGTAGGTAGGTAGGTAGATAGATAGATAGAGATAGGTAGGTAGGTAGATAGATAGAGATAGATAGGTAGGTAGATTGATGGAGACAGATAGGTAGGTAGGTAGATAGATAGATACAGATAGGTAGGTAGGTAAGATAGATACAGATAGGTAGGTAGGTAGATAGATAGATACAGATATGTAGGTAGGTAGATAGATAGATAGAGATAGGTAGGTAGGTAGGTAGATAGATAGAGATAGGTAGGTAGGTAGGTAGATAGATAAAGATAGGTAGGTAGGTAGGTAGATAGATAGAGATAGGTAGGTAGGTAGGTAGATAGATAGAGATAGGTAGGTAGGTAGAGAGATAGATAGAGATAGGTAGGTAGGTAGGTAGATAGATAGAGATAGGTAGGTAGGTAGGTAGATAGATAGAGATAGATAGGTAGGTAGATTGATAGAGACAGATAGGTAGGTAGGTGGATAGATAGATAGAGATAGGTAGGTAGGTAGATTGATAGATACAGATAGGTAGGTAGGTAGATAGATAGATACAGATAGGTAGGTAGGTAGATAGATACAGATATGTAGGTAGGTAGGTAGATAGATAGAGATAGGTAGGTAGGTAGGTAGGTAGATAGATAGAGATAGATAGGTAGGTAGGTAGGTAGGTAGAGATAGATAGGTAGGTAGGTAGGTAGATAGATAGAGATAGGTAGGTAGGTAGGTAGGTAGATAGATAGAGATCGGTAGGTAGGTAGAGAGATAGATAGAGATAGGTAGGTAGGTAGGTAGATAGATAGAGATAGGTAGGTAGGTAGATAGATAGATAGAGATAGATAGGTAGGTAGGTAGATAGATAGAGATCGGTAGGTAGGTAGAGAGATAGATAGAGATAGGTAGGTAGGTAGGTAGATAGATAGAGATAGGTAGGTAGGTAGATAGATAGATAGAGATAGATAGGTAGGTAGATTGATAGAGACAGATAGGTAGGTAGGTAGATAGATAGATAGATAGAGATAGGTAGGTAGGTAGATTGATAGATACAGATAGGTAGGTAGGTAGATAGATAGATACAGATAGGTAGGTAAGTACATAGATACAGATATGTAGGTAGGTAGATAGATAGATAGAGATAGGTAGGTAGGTAGATAGATAGAGATAGGTAGGTAGGTAGGTAGATAGATAGAGATAGGTAGGTAGGTAGAGAGATAGATAGAGATAGGTAGGTAGGTAGGTAGATAGATAGAGATAGGTAGTAAGGTAGATAGATAGATAGAGATAGATAGGTAGGTAGATTGATAGAGACAGATAGGTAGGTAGGTGGATAGATAGATAGAGATAGGTAGGTAGGTAGATTGATAGATACAGATAGGTAGGTAGGTAGATAGAGAGATACAGATAGGTAGGTAGGTAGATAGATACAGATATGTAGGTAGGTAGATAGATAGATAGAGATAGGTAGGTAGGTAGGTAGATAGATAGAGATAGGTAGGTAGGTAGGTAGAGATAGTTAGGTAGGTTGGTAGATAGATACAGATAGGTAGGTAGGTAGATAGATAGATAGAGATAGGTAGGTAGGTAGATTGATAGATACAGATAGGTAGGTAGGTAAGTAGGTAGATAGAGATAGGTAGGTAGGTAGGTAGATAGAGATAGGTAGGTAGGTAGATAGATAGATAGAAATAGGTAGGTAGGTAGATTGATAGATACAGATAGGTAGGTAGCTAGATAGATAGATACAGATAGGTAGGTAGGTAGATAGATAGATAGATAGATAGACATAGGTAGGTAGGTAGATTGATAGATACAGATAGGTAGGTAGGTAGATAGATAGATACAGATAGGTAGGTAGGTAGGTAGATAGATAGAGATAGGTAGGTAGGTAGATAGATAGATAGAGATAGGTAGGTAGGTAGATCGATAGATACAGATAGGTAGGTAGGTAGGTAGATAGATAGATACAGATAGGTAGGTATGTAGATTGATAGATAGAGATAGGTAGGTAGGTAGATAGATAGATAGAGATAGGAAGGTAGGTAGATAGATAGAGATAGATAGGTAGGTAGATTGATAGAGACAGATAGGTAGGTAGGTAGATAGATAGATAGCGATAGGTAGGTAGGTAGATAGATAGATACAGTTAGGTAGGTAGGTAGGTAGATAGATACAGATAGGTAGGTAGGTAGATAGATAGATAGAGATAGGTAGGTAGGTGGATAGATAGATAGAGATAGGTAGGTAGGTAGATAGATAGATAGAGATAGATAGGTAGGTAGATTGATAGAGACAGATAGGTAGGTAGATAGATAGATAGAGATAGGTAGGTAGGTAGATAGATAGATAGATAGATAGATAGATAGAGATAGGTAGGTAGGTAGATAGATAGATAGATAGATAGAGATAGGTAGGTAGGTAGATTGATAGATACAGATAGGTAGGAAGGTAGATAGATAGATATAGATAGGTAGGTAGGTAGATATATAGATACATATGTAGGTAGGTAGGTAGGTAGATAGATAGATACAGATAGGTAGGTAGGTAGATAGATAGATAGAGATAGATAGGTAGGTAGATTGATAGATACAGATAGGTAGGTAGGTAGATAGATAAATACAGATAGGTAGGTAGGTAGATAGATAGATACAGATAGGTAGGTAGGTAGGTAGATAGATAGAGATAGGTAGGTAGGTAGGTAGATAGATAGAGATAGGTAGGTAGGTAGGTAGATAGATAGAGATAGGTAGGTAGGTAGGTAGATAGATAGAGATAGGTAGGTAGGTAGGTAGGTAGATAGATAGAGATAGGTAGGTAGGTAGATAGATAGATAGAGATAGATAGGTAGATAGATTGATAGAGACAGATAGGTAGTTAGGTAGATAGATAGATAGATAGAGAAAGGTAGGTAGTTAGATTGATAGATAGATACAGATAGGTAGGTAGGTAGATAGATAGAGATAGGTAGGTAGGTAGATAGATAGATACAGATAGGTAGGTAGGTAGATAGATAGATAGAGATATGTAGGTAGGTAGATAGATAGATAGAGATAGGTAGGTAGGTAGATTGATAGATACAGATAGGTAGGTAGGTAGATAGATAGATAGAGATAAGTAGGTAGGTAGATTGATAGATAGAGATAGGTAGGTAGGTAGATAGATAGATAGATAGATAGATAGATAGATAGATAGATAGATAGATAGATAGATAGATAGATAGATAGATAGATAGAGATAGGTAGGTAGGTAGATAGATAGATAGAGATAGGTAGGTAGGTAGATTGATAGATACAGATAGGTAGGTAGGTAGGTAGGTAGATAGATAGATACAGATAGGTAGGCAGGTAGGTAGATAGATAGATACAGATAGGTAGGTAGGTAGATAGATAGATAGAGATAGATAGGTAGATAGATTGATAGATACAGATAGGTAGGTAGGTAGATAGATAGATATAGATAGGTAGGTAGGTAGATAGATACAGATAGGTAGGTAGGTGGATAGATAGATACAGATAGGCAGGTAGGTAGATAGATAGATAGAGATATGTAGGTAGGTAGATAGATAGATAGAGATAGGTAGGTAGGTAGATAGATAGATAGAGACAGGTAGGTAGGTAGATTGATAGATACAGATAGGTAGGTATGTAGGTAGGTAGATACATAGAGATAGGTAGGTAGGTAGATAGATAGATAGAGATAGGTAGGTAGGTAGATTGATAGATACAGATAGGTAGGTAGGTAGATAGATAGATACAGATAGGTAGGTAGGTAGGTAGATAGATATATCAAGATAGGTAGGTAGGTAGATAGATAGATACATATGTAGGTAGGTAGGTAGATAGATAGATACAGATAGGTAGGTAGGTAGGTAGGTAGATAGATAGATACAGATAGGTAGGTAGGTAGATAGATAGATACAGATAGGTAGGTAGGTAGATAGATAGATAGAGATAGGTAGGTAGGTAGGTAGATAGATAGAGATAGGTAGGTAGGTAGGTAGATATATAGTGATAGGTAGGTAGGTAGATAGATAGATAGAGATAGGTAGGTAGGTAGGTAGGTAGATAGATAGAGATAGGTAGGTAGGTAGATAGATAGATAGAGATTGATAGGTAGGTTGATTGATAGAGACAGATAGGTAGTTAGGTAGATAGATAGATAGAGATAGGTAGGTAGGTAGATTGATAGATAGATACAGATAGGTAGGTAGGTAGATAGATAGAGATAGGTAGGTAGGTAGATAGATAGATACAGATAGGCAGGTAGGTAGATAGATAGATAGAGATATGTCGGTAGGTAGATAGATAGATAGAGATAGGTAGGTAGGTAGATAGATAGATAGAGACAGGTAGGTAGGTAGGTAGTTAGATAGAGATAGGTCGGTAGGTATGTAGATAGATAGAGATATGTAGGTAGGTAGATTGATAGATAGAGATAGGTAGGCAGGTAGATAGATAGATAGAGATAAGTAGGTAGGTAGATTGATAGATAGAGATAGGTAGGTAGGTAGATAGATAGATAGAGATAGGTAGGTAGGTAGATAGATAGATACAGTTAGGTAGGTAGGTAGATAGATAGATACAGATAGGTAGGTAGATAGATAGATACAGATAGGTAGGTAGGTAGATAGATAGATAGAGATAGGTAGGTAGGTAGGTAGATAGATAGAGATAGGTAGGTAGGTAGATAGATAGATAGAGATAGATAGGTAGGTAGATTGATAGATAGATAGAGATAGGTAGGTAGGTAGATAGATAGATACAGATAGGTAGGTAGGTAGATAGATAGATACAGATAGGTAGGTAGGTAGATAGATACCTAGAGATAGGTAGGTAGGTAGGTAGATAGAAAGAGATAGGTAGGTAGGTAGGTAGATAGATAGTGATAGGTAGGTAGGTAGATAGATAGATAGAGATAGGTAGGTAGGTAGGTAGGTAGATAGATAGGGATAGGTAGGTAGGTAGATAGATAGATAGAGATAGGTAGGTAGGTAGTTAGATTGATAGATAGATACAGATAGGTAGGTAGGTAGACAGATAGATACAGATAGGCAGGTAGGTAGATAGATAGATAGAGATATGTAGGTAGGTAGATAGATAGATAGAGATAGGTAGGTAGGTAGATAGATAGATAGAGACAGGTAGGTAGGTAGGTAGGTAGATAGATAGAGATAGGTCGGTAGGTATGTAGATAGATAGAGATAGGTAGGTAGGTAGATTGATAGATAGAGATAGGTAGGCAGGTAGATAGATAGATAGAGATAAGTAGGTAGGTAGATTGATAGATAGAGATAGGTAGGTAGGTAGATAGATAGATAGAGATAGGTAGGTAGGTAGATAGATAGATAGAGATAGGTAGGTAGGTAGATTGATAGATACAGTTAGGTAGGTAGGTAGATAGATAGATACAGATAGGTAGGTAGATAGATAGATACAGATAGGTAGGTAGGTAGATAGATAGATACAGATAGGTAGGTAGGTAGGTAGATATATACAGATAGGTAGGTAGGTAGATAGATAGATAGAGATAGATAGGTAGGTAGATTGATAGATACAGATAGGTAGGTAGGTAGATAGATAAATACAGATAGGTAGGTAGGTAGATAGATAGATACAGATAGGTAGGTAGGTAGGTAGATAGATAGAGATAGGTAGGTAGGTAGGTAGATAGATAGAGATTGGTAGGTAGGTAGGTAGGTAGATAGATAGAGATAGGTAGGTAGGTAGATTGATAGATACAGATAGGTAGGTAGGTAGATTGATAGATAGAGATAGGTAGGTAGGTAGGTAGATAGATAGAGATAGGTAGGTAGGTAGATAGATAGATAGTGATAGGTAGGTAGGTAGATAGATAGATAGAGATAGGTAGGTAGGTAGGTAGGTAGATAGATAGAGATAGGTAGGTAGGTAGATAGATAGATAGAGATTGATAGGTAGGTTGATTGATAGAGACAGATAGGTAGTTAGGTAGATAGATAGATAGAGATAGGTAGGTAGGTAGATTGATAGATACAGATAGGTAGGTAGGTAGATAGATACAGATAGGTAGGTAGGTGGATAGATAGATACAGATAGGCAGGTAGGTAGATAGATAGATAGAGATATGTAGGTAG
Source organism: Crotalus adamanteus (assembly GCA_039797435.1). Taxonomy (NCBI): domain Eukaryota; kingdom Metazoa; phylum Chordata; class Lepidosauria; order Squamata; family Viperidae; genus Crotalus; species Crotalus adamanteus. The sequence continues at coordinate 1,138,780 of CM077928.1, forward strand.
GTAGATAGATAGATAGAGATAGGTAGGTAGGTAGATAGATAGATAGAGACAGGTAGGTAGGTAGGTAGATAGATAGAGATAGGTCGGTAGGTATGTAGATAGATAGAGATAGGTAGGTAGGTAGATTGATAGATAGAGATAGGTAGGCAGGTAGATAGATAGATAGAGATAAGTAGGTAGGTAGATTGATAGATAGAGATAGGTAGGTAGGTAGATAGATAGATAGATAGAGATAGGTAGGTAGGTAGATAGATAAATAGAGATAGGTAGGTAGGTAGATTGATAGATACAGTTAGGTAGGTAGGTAGATAGGTAGATACAGATAGGTAGGTAGGTAGATAGATAGATACAGATAGGTAGGTAGATAGATAGATAGATACAGATAGGTAGGTAGGTAGGTAGGTAGATAGATAGATACAGATAGGTAGGTAGGTAGATAGATAGATAGAGATAGATAGGTAGGTAGATTGATAGAGACAGATAGGTAGGTAGGTGGATAGATAGATAGAGATAGGTAGGTAGGTAGGTAGATAGATAGAGATAGGTAGGTAGGTAGGTAGGTAGGTAGAGATAGTTAGGTAGGTTGGTAGATAGATACAGATAGGTAGGTAGGTAGATAGATAGATAGAGATAGGTAGGTAGGTGGATTGATAGATATAGATAGGTAGGTAGGTAGGTAGATTAATAGAGATAGGTAGGTAGGTAGGTAGATAGAGATAGGTAGGTAGGTAGGTAGATTGATAGATACAGATAGGTAGGTAGCTAGATAGATAGATACAGATAGGTAGGTAGGTAGATAGATAGATAGACATAGGTAGGTAGGTAGATTGATAGATACAGATAGGTAGGTAGGTAGATAGATAGATACAGATAGGTAGGTAGGTAGATAAATAGATAGAGATAGGTAGGTAGGTAGATAGATAAATACAGATAGGTAGGTAGGTAGGTAGATAGATAGAGATAGGTAGGTAGGTAGATAGATAGATAGAGATAGGTAGGTAGGTAGATTGATAGATACAGATATGTAGGTAGGTAGATAGATAGATACAGATAGGTAGGTAGGTAGATTGATAGATAGAGATAGGTAGGTTGGTAGATAGATAGATAGAGATAGGTAGGTAGGTAGGTAGATAGATAGAGATAGGTAGGTAGATAGATAGATAGAGATAGGTAGGTAGGTAGATAGATAGAGATAGATAGGTAGGTAGATTGATGGAGACAGATAGGTAGGTAGTTAGATAGATAGATAGCGATAGGTAGGTAGGTAGATAGATAGATACAGATAGGTAGGTAGGTAGATAGATAGATACAGATAGGTAGGTAGGTAGATAGATAGATAGAGATAGGTAGGTAGGTAGGTAGATAGATAGAGATAGGTAGGTAGGTAGGTAGATAGATAGAGATAGATAGGTAGGTAGATTGATAGAGACAGATAAGTAGGTAGGTAGATAGATAGAGATAGGTAGGTAGGTAGATTGATAGATACAGATAGGTAGGTAGGTAAGATAGATACAGATAGGTAGGTAGGTAGATAGATAGATACAGATATGTAGGTAGGTAGATAGATAGATAGAGATAGGTAGGTAGGTAGGTAGATAGATAGAGATAGGTAGGTAGGTAGGTAGATAGATAAAGATAGGTAGGTAGGTAGGTAGATAGATAGAGATAGGTAGGTAGGTAGGTAGATAGATAGAGATAGGTAGGTAGGTAGAGAGATAGATAGAGATAGGTAGGTAGGTAGGTAGATAGATAGAGATAGGTAGGTAGGTAGATAGATAGATAGAGATAGATAGGTAGGTAGATTGATAGAGACAGATAGGTAGGTAGGTGGATAGATAGATAGAGATAGGTAGGTAGGTAGATTGATAGATACAGATAGGTAGGTAGGTAGATAGATAGATACAGATAGGTAGGTAGGTAGATAGATACAGATATGTAGGTAGGTAGGTAGATAGATAGAGATAGGTAGGTAGGTAGGTAGGTAGATAGATAGAGATAGATAGGTAGGTAGGTAGGTAGGTAGAGATAGATACGTAGGTTGGTAGATAGATACAGATAGGTAGGTAGGTAGATAGGTAGATAGAGATAGGTAGGTAGGTAGATTGATAGATACAGATAGGTAGGTAGGTAGGTAGATAGATAGAGATAGGTAGGTAGGTAGAGAGATAGATAGAGATAGGTAGGTAGGTAGATAGATAGAGATAGGTAGGTAGGTAGATAGATAGAGATAGATAGGTAGGTAGATTGATAGAGACAGATAGGTAGGTAGGTGGATAGATAGATAGAGATAGGTAGGTAGGTAGATTGATAGATACAGTTAGGTAGGTAGGTACATAGATAGATACAGATAGGTAGGTAGGTAGATAGATACAGATATGTAGGTAGGTAGATAGATAGATAGAGATAGGTAGGTAGGTAGATAGATAGATAGATAGAGATAGGTAGGTAGGTAGGTAGGTAGGTAGAGATAGTTAGGTAGGTTGGTAGATAGATACAGATAGGTAGGTAGGTAGATAGATAGATAGAGATAGGTAGGTAGGTAGATTGATAGATACAGATAGGTAGGTAGGTAGGTAGATAGATAGAGATATGTAGGTAGGTAGGTAGATAGAGATAGGTAGGTAGGTAGATAGATAGATAGAGAGAGATAGGTAGGTAGGTAGATTGATAGATACAGATAGGTAGGTAGCTAGATAGATAGATACAGATATGTAGATAGGTAGATAGATAGATAGACATAGGTAGGTAGGTAGATTGATAGATACAGATAGGTAGGTAGGTAGATAGATAGATACAGATAGGTAGGTAGGTAGATAAATAGATAGAGATAGGTAGGTAGGTAGATAGATAAATACAGATAGGTAGGTAGGTAGGTAGATAGATAGAGATAGGTAGGTAGGTAGATTGATAGAGACAGATAGGTAGGTAGGTAGATAGATAGATAGCGATAGGTAGGTAGGTAGATAGATAGATACAGTTAGGTAGGTAGGTAGGTAGATAGATACAGATAGGTAGGTAGGTAGATAGATAGATAGAGATAGGTAGGTAGATAGATAGATAGAGATAGGTAGGTAGGTAGATAGATAGATAGAGATAGGTAGGTAGGTAGATTGATAGATACAGATAGGTAGGTAGGTAATTAGATAGATACAGATAGATAGGTAGGTAGATTGATAGAGACAGATAGGTAGGTAGGTAGATAGATAGATAGATAGAGATAGGTAGGTAGGTAGATTGATAGATACAGATAGGTAGGTAGGTAGGAAGGTAGGTAGATAGATAGATACAGATAGGTAGGTAGGTAGATAGATAGATAGAGATAGGTAGGTAGGTAGATTGATAGATACAGATAGGTAGGTAGGTAGGTAGATTGATAGTTAGAGATAGGTAGGTAGGTAGATAGATAGAGACAGGTAGGTAGGTAGGTAGATAGATAGAGATAGGTCGGTAGGTATGTAGATAGAGATAGGTAGGTAGGTAGGTAGATAGATAGAGATAGGTAGGTAGGTAGATAGATAGATAGAGATAGATAGGTAGGTAGATTGATAGAGACAGATAGGTAGGTAGGTAGATAGATAGATAGATAGATAGATAGAGATAGGTAGGTAGGTAGATTGATAGATACAGATAGGTAGGTAGGTAGATAGATAGATACAGAGAGGTAGGTAAGTACATAGATACAGATATGTAGGTAGGTAGATAGATAGATAGAGATAGGTAGGTAGGTAGATAGAGATATGTAGGTAGGTAGGTAGATAGATAGAGATAGGTAGGTAGGTAGAGAGATAGATAGAGATAGGTAGGTAGGTAGGTAGATAGATAGAGATAGGTAGTAAGGTAGATAGATAGATAGAGATAGATAGGTAGGTAGATTGATAGAGACAGATAGGTAGGTAGGTGGATAGATAGATAGAGATAGGTAGGTAGGTAGATTGATAGATACAGATAGGTAGGTAGGTAGATAGATAGATACATATAGGTATGTAGGTAGATAGATACAGATATGTAGGTAGGTAGATAGATAGATAGAGATAGGTAGGTAGGTAGGTAGGTAGATAGATAGATAGAGATAGGTAGGTAGGTAGATAGATAGAGATAGATAGGTAGGTAGATTGATGGAGACAGATAGGTAGGTAGGTAGATAGATAGATACAGATAGGTAGGTAGGTAAGATAGATACAGATAGGTAGGTAGGTAGATAGATAGATACAGATATGTAGGTAGGTAGATAGATAGATAGAGATAGGTAGGTAGGTAGGTAGATAGATAGAGATAGGTAGGTAGGTATGTAGATAGAGATAGGTAGGTAGGTAGGTAGATAGATAGAGATAGGTAGGTAGGTAGATAGATAGATAGAGATAGATAGGTAGGTAGATTGATAGAGACAGATAGGTAGGTAGGTAGATAGATAGATAGATAGATAGATAGATAGAGATAGGTAGGTAGGTAGATTGATAGATACAGATAGGTAGGTAGGTAGATAGATAGATACAGAGAGGTAGGTAAGTACATAGATACAGATATGTAGGTAGGTAGATAGATAGATAGAGATAGGTAGGTAGGTAGATAGAGATAGGTAGGTAGGTAGGTAGATAGATAGAGATAGGTAGGTAGGTAGAGAGATAGATAGAGATAGGTAGGTAGGTAGGTAGATAGATAGAGATAGGTAGTAAGGTAGATAGATAGATAGAGATAGATAGGTAGGTAGATTGATAGAGACAGATAGGTAGGTAGGTGGATAGATAGATAGAGATAGGTAGGTAGGTAGATTGATAGATACAGATAGGTAGGTAGGTAGATAGATAGATACATATAGGTAGGTAGGTAGATAGATACAGATATGTAGGTAGGTAGATAGATAGATAGAGATAGGTAGGTAGGTAGGTAGATAGATAGATAGAGATAGGTAGGTAGGTAGATAGATAGAGATAGATAGGTAGGTAGATTGATGGAGACAGATAGGTAGGTAGGTAGATAGATAGATACAGATAGGTAGGTAGGTAAGATAGATACAGATAGGTAGGTAGGTAGATAGATAGATACAGATATGTAGGTAGGTAGATAGATAGATAGAGATAGGTAGGTAGGTAGGTAGATAGATAGAGATAGGTAGGTAGGTAGGTAGATAGATAAAGATAGGTAGGTAGGTAGGTAGGTAGATAGAGATAGGTAGGTAGGTAGGTAGATAGATAGAGATAGGTAGGTAGGTAGAGAGATAGATAGAGATAGGTAGGTAGGTAGGTAGATAGATAGAGATAGGTAGGTAGGTAGATAGATAGATAGAGATAGATAGGTAGGTAGATTGATAGAGACAGATAGGTAGGTAGGTGGATAGATAGATAGAGATAGGTAGGTAGGTAGATTGATAGATACAGATAGGTAGGTAGGTAGATAGATAGATACAGATAGGTAGGTAGGTAGATAGATACAGATATGTAGGTAGGTAGGTAGATAGATAGAGATAGGTAGGTAGGTAGGTAGGTAGATAGATAGAGATAGATAGGTAGGTAGGTAGGAAGGTAGAGATAGATAGGTAGGTAGGTAGGTAGATAGATAGAGATAGGTAGGTAGGTAGGTAGATAGATAGAGATCGGTAGGTAGGTAGAGAGATAGATAGAGATAGGTAGGTAGGTAGGTAGATAGATAGAGATAGGTAGGTAGGTAGATAGATAGATAGAGATAGATAGGTAGGTAGGTAGATAGATAGAGATCGGTAGGTAGGTAGAGAGATAGATAGAGATAGGTAGGTAGGTAGGTAGATAGATAGAGATAGGTAGGTAGGTAGATAGATAGATAGAGATAGATAGGTAGGTAGATTGATAGAGACAGATAGGTAGGTAGGTAGATAGATAGATAGATAGAGATAGGTAGGTAGGTAGATTGATAGATACAGATAGGTAGGTAGGTAGATAGATAGATACAGATAGGTAGGTAAGTACATAGATACAGATATGTAGGTAGGTAGATAGATAGATAGAGATAGGTAGGTAGGTAGATAGATAGAGATAGGTAGGTAGGTAGGTAGATAGATAGAGATAGGTAGGTAGGTAGAGAGATAGATAGAGATAGGTAGGTAGGTAGGTAGATAGATAGAGATAGGTAGTAAAGTAGATAGATAGATAGAGATAGATAGGTAGGTAGATTGATAGAGACAGATAGGTAGGTAGGTGGATAGATAGATAGAGATAGGTAGGTAGGTAGATTGATAGATACAGATAGGTAGGTAGGTAGATAGATAGATACAGATAGGTAGGTAGGTAGATAGATACAGATATGTAGGTAGGTAGATAGATAGATAGAGATAGGTAGGTAGATAGGTAGGTAGGTAGGTAGGTAGAGATAGTTAGGTAGGTTGGTAGATAGATACAGATAGGTAGGTAGGTAGATAGATAGATAGAGATAGGTAGGTAGGTAGATTGATAGATACAGATAGGTAGGTAGGTAGGTAGATAGATAGAGATAGGTAGGTAGGTAGGTAGATAGAGATAGGTAGGTAGGTAGATAGATAGATAGAGATAGGTAGGTAGGTAGATTGATAGATACAGATAGGTAGGTAGCTAGATAGATAGATACAGATAGGTAGGTAGGTAGATAGATAGATACAGATAGGTAGGTAGGTAGATAAATAGATAGAGATAGGTAGGTAGGTAGATAGATAAATACAGATAGGTAGGTAGGTAGGTAGATAGATAGAGATAGGTAGGTATGTAGATAGATAGATAGAGAAAGGTAGGTAGGTAGATAGATAGAGATAGATAGGTAGATAGATTGATAGAGACAGATAGGTAGGTAGGTAGATAGATAGATAGCGATAGGTAGGTAGGTAGATAGATAGATACAGTTAGGTAGGTAGGTAGGTAGATAGATACAGATAGGTAGGTAGGTAGATAGATAGATAGAGATAGGTAGGTAGATAGATAGATAGAGATAGGTAGGTAGGTAGATAGATAGATAGAGATAGATAGGTAGGTAGATTTATAGAGACAGATAGGTAGGTAGGTAGATAGATAGATAGAGATAGGTAGGTAGGTAGATAGATAGATACAGATAGGTAGGTAGGTAATTAGATAGATACAGATAGATAGGTAGGTAGATTGATAGAGACAGATAGGTAGGTAGGTAGATAGATAGATAGATAGAGATAGGTAAGTAGGTAGATTGATAGATACAGATAGGTAGGTAGGTAGTTAGGTAGGTAGATAGATAGATACAGATAGGTAGGTAGGTAGATAGATAGATAGAGATAGGTAGGTAGGTAGATTGATAGATACAGATAGGTAGGTAGGTAGGTAGATAGATAGATAGAGATAGGTAGGTAGGTAGATTGATAGATACAGATAGGTAGGTAGGTAGATAGATAGATACATATAGGTAGGTAGGTAGATAGATACAGATATGTAGGTAGGTAGATAGATAGATAGAGATAGGTAGGTAGGTAGGTAGGTAGATAGATAGATAGAGATAGGTAGGTAGGTAGATAGATAGAGATAGATAGGTAGGTAGATTGATGGAGACAGATAGGTAGGTAGGTAGATAGATAGATACAGATAGGTAGGTAGGTAAGATAGATACAGATAGGTAGGTAGGTAGATAGATAGATACAGATATGTAGGTAGGTAGATAGATAGATAGAGATAGGTAGGTAGGTAGGTAGATAGATAGAGATAGGTAGGTAGGTAGGTAGATAGATAAAGATAGGTAGGTAGGTAGGTAGATAGATAGAGATAGGTAGGTAGGTAGGTAGATAGATAGAGATAGGTAGGTAGGTAGAGAGATAGATAGAGATAGGTAGGTAGGTAGGTAGATAGATAGAGATAGGTAGGTAGGTAGGTAGATAGATAGAGATAGATAGGTAGGTAGATTGATAGAGACAGATAGGTAGGTAGGTGGATAGATAGATAGAGATAGGTAGGTAGGTAGATTGATAGATACAGATAGGTAGGTAGGTAGATAGATAGATACAGATAGGTAGGTAGGTAGATAGATACAGATATGTAGGTAGGTAGGTAGATAGATAGAGATAGGTAGGTAGGTAGGTAGGTAGATAGATAGAGATAGATAGGTAGGTAGGTAGGTAGGTAGAGATAGATAGGTAGGTAGGTAGGTAGATAGATAGAGATAGGTAGGTAGGTAGGTAGATAGATAGAGATCGGTAGGTAGGTAGAGAGATAGATAGAGATAGGTAGGTAGGTAGGTAGATAGATAGAGATAGGTAGGTAGGTAGATAGATAGATAGAGATAGATAGGTAGGTAGGTAGATAGATAGAGATCGGTAGGTAGGTAGAGAGATAGATAGAGATAGGTAGGTAGGTAGGTAGATAGATAGAGATAGGTAGGTAGGTAGATAGATAGATAGAGATAGATAGGTAGGTAGATTGATAGAGACAGATAGGTAGGTAGGTAGATAGATAGATAGATAGAGATAGGTAGGTAGGTAGATTGATAGATACAGATAGGTAGGTAGGTAGATAGATAGATACAGATAGGTAGGTAAGTACATAGATACAGATATGTAGGTAGGTAGATAGATAGATAGAGATAGGTAGGTAGGTAGATAGATAGAGATAGGTAGGTAGGTAGGTAGATAGATAGAGATAGGTAGGTAGGTAGAGAGATAGATAGAGATAGGTAGGTAGGTAGGTAGATAGATAGAGATAGGTAGTAAGGTAGATAGATAGATAGAGATAGATAGGTAGGTAGATTGATAGAGACAGATAGGTAGGTAGGTGGATAGATAGATAGAGATAGGTAGGTAGGTAGATTGATAGATACAGATAGGTAGGTAGGTAGATAGAGAGATACAGATAGGTAGGTAGGTAGATAGATACAGATATGTAGGTAGGTAGATAGATAGATAGAGATAGGTAGGTAGGTAGGTAGATAGATAGAGATAGGTAGGTAGGTAGGTAGAGATAGTTAGGTAGGTTGGTAGATAGATACAGATAGGTAGGTAGGTAGATAGATAGATAGAGATAGGTAGGTAGGTAGATTGATAGATACAGATAGGTAGGTAGGTAAGTAGGTAGATAGAGATAGGTAGGTAGGTAGGTAGATAGAGATAGGTAGGTAGGTAGATAGATAGATAGAAATAGGTAGGTAGGTAGATTGATAGATACAGATAGGTAGGTAGCTAGATAGATAGATACAGATAGGTAGGTAGGTAGATAGATAGATAGATAGATAGACATAGGTAGGTAGGTAGATTGATAGATACAGATAGGTAGGTAGGTAGATAGATAGATACAGATAGGTAGGTAGGTAGGTAGATAGATAGAGATAGGTAGGTAGGTAGATAGATAGATAGAGATAGGTAGGTAGGTAGATCGATAGATACAGATAGGTAGGTAGGTAGGTAGATAGATAGATACAGATAGGTAGGTATGTAGATTGATAGATAGAGATAGGTAGGTAGGTAGATAGATAGATAGAGATAGGTAGGTAGGTAGGTAGATAGAGATAGGTAGGTATGTAGATAGATAGATAGAGATAGGAAGGTAGGTAGATAGATAGAGATAGATAGGTAGGTAGATTGATAGAGACAGATAGGTAGGTAGGTAGATAGATAGATAGCGATAGGTAGGTAGGTAGATAGATAGATACAGTTAGGTAGGTAGGTAGGTAGATAGATACAGATAGGTAGGTAGGTAGATAGATAGATAGAGATAGGTAGGTAGGTGGATAGATAGATAGAGATAGGTAGGTAGGTAGATAGATAGATAGAGATAGATAGGTAGGTAGATTGATAGAGACAGATAGGTAGGTAGATAGATAGATAGAGATAGGTAGGTAGGTAGATAGATAGATAGATAGATAGATAGATAGAGATAGGTAGGTAGGTAGATAGATAGATAGATAGATAGAGATAGGTAGGTAGGTAGATTGATAGATACAGATAGGTAGGAAGGTAGATAGATAGATATAGATAGGTAGGTAGGTAGATATATAGATACATATGTAGGTAGGTAGGTAGGTAGATAGATAGATACAGATAGGTAGGTAGGTAGATAGATAGATAGAGATAGATAGGTAGGTAGATTGATAGATACAGATAGGTAGGTAGGTAGATAGATAAATACAGATAGGTAGGTAGGTAGATAGATAGATACAGATAGGTAGGTAGGTAGGTAGATAGATAGAGATAGGTAGGTAGGTAGGTAGATAGATAGAGATACGTAGGTAGGTAGGTAGATAGATAGAGATAGGTAGGTAGGTAGGTAGATAGATAGAGATAGGTAGGTAGGTAGGTAGGTAGATAGATAGAGATAGGTAGGTAGGTAGATAGATAGATAGAGATAGATAGGTAGATAGATTGATAGAGACAGATAGGTAGTTAGGTAGATAGATAGATAGATAGAGAAAGGTAGGTAGTTAGATTGATAGATAGATACAGATAGGTAGGTAGGTAGATAGATAGAGATAGGTAGGTAGGTAGATAGATAGATACAGATAGGTAGGTAGGTAGATAGATAGATAGAGATATGTAGGTAGGTAGATAGATAGATAGAGATAGGTAGGTAGGTAGATTGATAGATACAGATAGGTAGGTAGGTAGATAGATAGATAGAGATAAGTAGGTAGGTAGATTGATAGATAGAGATAGGTAGGTAGGTAGATAGATAGATAGATAGATAGATAGATAGATAGATAGATAGATAGATAGATAGATAGATAGATAGAGATAGGTAGGTAGGTAGATAGATAGATAGATAGAGATAGGTAGGTAGGTAGATTGATAGATACAGATAGGTAGGTAGGTAGGTAGGTAGGTAGATAGATAGATACAGATAGGTAGGCAGGTAGGTAGATAGATAGATACAGATAGGTAGGTAGGTAGATAGATAGATAGAGATAGATAGGTAGATAGATTGATAGATACAGATAGGTAGGTAGGTAGATAGATAGATATAGATAGGTAGGTAGGTAGATAGATAGATACAGATAGGTAGGTAGGTAGATAGATAGATAGAGATAGGTAGGTAGGTAGGTAGATAGATAGAGATAGGTAGGTAGGTAGATAGATAGAGATAGGTAGGTAGATAGATAGATAGAGATAGGTAGGTAGGTAGGTAGGTAGATAGATAGAGATAGGTAGGTAGGTAGGTAGGTATATAGATAGAGATAGGTAGGTAGGTAGATTGATAGAGACAGATAGGTAGGTAGGTAGATAGATAGATAGATAGATAGAGATAGGTAGGTAGGTAGGTAGGTAGGTAGGTAGAGATAGTTAGGTAGGTAGGTAGATAGAAAGAGATAGTTAGGTAGGTAGGTAGATAGATACAGATAGGTAGGTAGGTAGATAGATAGATAGATAGAGATAGGTAGGTAGGTAGATTGATAGATACAGATAGGTAGGTAGGTAGATAGATAGATAGAGATAGGTAGGTAGGTAGATAGATAGAGATGGGTAGGTAGGTAGGTAGATAGATAGAGATAGGTAGGTAGGTAGATAGATAGATACAGATAGGTAGGTAGGTAGATAGATAGATACAGATAGGTAGGTAGGTAGATTGATAGATAGAGATAGGTAGGTAGGTAGATAGATAGATAGAGATAGGTAGGTAGGTAGGTAGATAGATAGAGATAGGTAGGTAGGTAGATAGATAGATAGAGATAGATAGGTAGGTAGATTGATAGAGTCAGATAGGTAGGTAGGTAGATAGATAGATAGAGATAGGTAGGTAGGTAGATTGATAGATACAGATAGGTAGGTAGGTAGATAGATAGATACAGATAGGTAGGTAGGTAGATAGATAGATACAGATAGGTAGGTAGGTAGATAGATAGATAGAGATAGGTAGGTAGGTAGATTGATAGATACAGATATGTAGGTAGGTAGATTGATAGATAGAGATAGGTAGGTAGGTAGATAGATAGATAGAGACAGGTAGGTAGGTAGGTAGATAGATAGAGATAGGTCGGTAGGTATGTAGAAAGATAGAGATAGGTAGGTAGGTAGATTGATAGATAGAGATAGGTAGGCAGGTAGATAGATAGATAGATAGATAGATAGATAGATAGATAGATAGATAGATAGATAGATAGATAGATAGATAGATAGAGATAAGTAGGTAGGTAGATTGATAGATAGAGATAGGTAGGTAGGTAGATAGATAGATAAATAGAGATAGGTAGTTAGGTAGATAGATAGATACAGAGAGGTAGGTAGGTAGATAGATAGATACAGATAGGTAGGTAGGTAGACAGATAGATACATATGTAGGTAGTTAGATAGATAGATACAGATAGGTAGGTAGGTAGGTAGATAGATAGATACAGATAGGTAGGTAGGTAGATAGATAGATAGAGATAGATAGGTAGGTAGATTGATAGATACAGATAGGTAGGTAGGTAGATAGATAGATACAGATAGGCAGGTAGGTAGATAGATAGATACAGATAGGTAGGTAGGTAGATATATAGATAGAGATAGGTAGGTAGGTAGGTAGATAGATAGAGATGGGTAGGTAGGTAGGTAGATAGATAGAGATAGGTAGGTAGGTATATAGATAGATAGAGATAGGTAGGTAGGTAGGTAGATAGATAGAGATAGGTAGGTAGGTAGATAGATAGATAGAGATAGATAGGTAGGTAGATTGATAGAGACAGATAGGTAGTTAGGTAGATAGATAGATAGAGATAGGTAGGTAGGTAGATTGATAGATAGATACAGATAGGTAGCTAGGTAGATAGATACAGATAGGTAGGTAGGTAGATAGATAGATACAGATAGGTAGGTAAGTACATAGATACAGATATGTTGGTAGGTAGATAGATAGATAGAGATAGGTAGGTAGGTAGATAGATAGAGATAGGTAGGTAGGTAGGTAGATAGATAGAGATAGGTAGGTAGGTAGAGAGATAGATAGAGATAGGTAGGTAGGTAGGTAGATAGATAGAGATAGGTAGGTAGGTAGGTAGGTAGAGATAGTTATGTAGGTTGGTAGATAGATACAGATAGGTAGGTAGGTAGATAGATAGATAGAGATAGGTAGGTAGGTAGATTGATAGATACAGATAGGTAGGTAGGTAGGTAGATAGATAGAGATAGGTAGGTAGGTAGGTAGATAGAGATAGGTAGGTAGGTAGATAGATAGATAGATAGAGATAGGTAGGTAGGTAGATTGATAGATACAGATAGGTAGGTAGCTAGATAGATAGATACAGATAGGTAGGTAGGTAGATAGATAGATAGAGATAGGTAGGTAGGTAGGTAGATAGATAGAGATAGGTAGGTAGGTAGATAGATAGAGATAGGTAGGTAGATAGATAGATAGAGATAGGTAGGTAGGTAGATTGATAGAGACAGATAGGTAGGTAGGTAGGTAGATAGATAGATAGATAGATAGATAGAGATAGGTAGGTAGGTAGGTAGGTAGGTAGAGATAGTTAGGTAGGTAGGTAGATAGAAAGAGATAGTTAGGTAGGTAGGTAGATAGATACAGATAGGTAGGTAGGTAGATAGATAGATAGAGATAGGTAGGTAGGTAGATTGATAGATACAGATAGGTAGGTAGGTAGATAGATAGATAGAGATAGGTAGGTAGGTAGATAGATAGAGATGGGTAGGTAGGTAGGTAGATAGATAGAGATAGGTAGGTAGGTAGATAGATAGATACAGATAGGTAGGTAGGTAGATAGATAGATACAGATAGGTAGGTAGGTAGATTGATAGATAGAGATAGGTAGGTAGGTAGATAGATAGATAGAGATAGGTAGGTAGGTAGGTAGATAGATAGAGATAGGTAGGTAGGTAGATAGATAGATAGAGATAGATAGGTAGGTAGATTGATAGAGACAGATAGGTAGGTAGGTAGATAGATAGATAGAGATAGGTAGGTAGGTAGATTGATAGATACAGATAGGTAGGTAGGTAGGTAGATACATAGAGATAGGTAGGTAGGTAGATAGATAGATAGAGATAGGTAGGTAGGTAGATTGATAGATACAGATAGATAGGTAGGTAGATAGATAGATACAGATAGATAGGTAGGTAGATAGATAGATAGAGATAGGTAGGTAGGTACATAGATAGATAGACATAGGTAGGTAGGTAGATTGATAGATACAGATAGGTAGGTAGGTAGATAGATAGATACAGATAGGTAGGTAGATAGATAGATAGATAGAGATAGGTAGGTAGGTAGATAGATAAATACAGATAGGTAGGTAGGTAGATAGATGGAGATAGGTAGGTAGATAGATAGATAGATAGAGATAGGTAGGTAGGTAGATTGATAGATACAGATAGGTAGGTAGGTAGATAGATAGATACAGATAGGTAGGTAGGTAGATAGATAAATACAGATAGGTAGGTAGATAGATAGATAGATAGAGATAGGTAGGTAGGTAGATAGATAAATACAGATAGGTAGGTAGGTAGATAGATACAGATAGATAGGTAGGTAGACAGATAGATAGAGATAGGTAGGTAGGTAGGTAGGTAGAGATAGTTAGGTAGGTAGGTAGATAGAAAGAGATAGTTAGGTAGGTAGGTAGATAGATACAGATAGGTAGGTAGGTAGATAGATAGATAGAGATAGGTAGGTAGGTAGATTGATAGATACAGATAGGTAGGTAGGTAGATAGATAGATACAGATAGGTAGGTAAGTAGGTAGATAGATAGATACAGATATGTAGGTAGGTAGATAGATAGATAGAGATAGGTAGGTAGGTAGGAAGGTAGAGATAGTTAGGTAGGTAGGTAGATAGAAAGAGATAGTTAGGTAGGTATGTAGATAGATACAGATAGGTAGGTAGGTAGATAGATAGAGATAGGTAGGTAGGTAGATTTATAGAGACAGATAGGTAGGTAGGTAGGTAGATAGATAGAGATAGGTAGGTAGGTAGGAAGGTAGAGATAGTTAGGTAGGTAGGTAGATAGAAAGAGATAGTTAGGTAGGTATGTAGATAGATACAGATAGGTAGGTAGGTAGATAGATAGAGATAGGTAGGTAGGTAGATTGATAGATACAGATAGGTAGGTAGGTAGGTAGAGAAATAGAGATAGGTAGGTAGGTAGATAGATAGATAGAGATAGGTAGGTAGGTAGATAGATAGATAGAGATAGGTAGGTAGGTAGATTGATAGATACAGATAGGTAGGTAGGTAGATAGATAGATACACATAGATAGGTAGGTAGATAGATAGATAGAGATAGGTAGGTAGGTAGATAGATAGATAGACATAGGTAGGTAGGTAGATAGATACAGATAGGTAGGTAGATAGATAGATACAGATAGGTAGGTAGGTAGATAGATAGATAGAGATAGGTAGGTAGGTAGATTGATAGATACAGATAGGTAGGTAGGTAGATAGATAGATACAGATAGGTAGGTAAGTAGATAGATAGATACAGATAGGTAGGTAGGTAGATAGATAGATAGATAGAGATAGGTAGGTAGGTAGGTAGATAGATAGAGATAGGTAGGTAGGTAGGTAGGTAGAGATAGTTAGGTAGGTAGGTAGATAGAAAGAGATAGGTAGGTAGGTAGATAGATACAGATAGGTAGGTAGGTAGATAGATAGATAGAGATAGGTAGGTAGGTAGATTGATAGATACAGATAGGTAGGTAGGTAGGTAGATACATAGAGATAGGTAGGTAGGTAGATAGATAGATAGAGATAGGTAGGTAGGTAGATTGATAGATACAGATAGGTAGGTAGGTAGATAGATAGATACAGATAGATAGGTAGGTAGATAGATAGATAGAGATAGGTAGGTAGGTAGATAGATAGATAGACATAGGTAGGTAGGTAGATTGATAGATACAGATAGGTAGGTAGGTAGATAGATAGATACAGATAGGTAGGTAGATAGATAGATAGATAGAGATAGGTAGGTAGGTAGATAGATAAATACAGATAGGTAGGTAGGTAGATAGATGGAGATAGGTAGGTAGATAGATAGATAGATAGAGATAGGTAGGTAGGTAGATTGATAGATACAGATAGGTAGGTAGGTAGATAGATAGATACAGATAGGTAGGTAGGTAGATAGATAAATACAGATAGGTAGGTAGGTAGGTAGATAGATAGAGATAGGTAGGTAGATTGATAGAGACAGATAGGTAGGTAGGTAGATATATAGATAGAGATAGGTAGGTAGGTAGATTGATAGATACAGATAGGTAGGTAGGTAGATAGATAGATAGAGATAGGTAGGTAGGTAGATCGATAGATAGAGATAGGTAGGCAGGTAGATAGATAGATAGAGATAAGTAGGTAGGTAGGTAGATAGATAGAGTTAGGTAGGTAGGTAGGGAGATAGATAGCTACAGGTAGGTATGTAGGTAGATAGATAGATACAGATAGGTAGGTAGGTAGATAGATAGATACAGATATGTAGGTAAGTAGATAGATAGATAGAGATTGGTAGGTAGGTAGATAGATACAGATAGGTAGGTAGGTAGATAGATAGATAGAGATAGGTAGGTAGGTAGATTGATAGATACAGGTAGATAGGTAGGTAGATAGATAGATACAGATAGGTAGGTAGGTAGGTAGGTAGATAGATAGATACAGATATGTAGGTAGGTAGATAGATAGATAGAGATAGGTAGGTAGGTAGGTAGATAGATAGAGATAGGTAGATAGGTAGGTAGGTAGGTAGAGATAGTTAGGTAGGTAGATAGAAAGAGATAGTTAGGTAGGTAGGTAGGTAGATACAGATAGGTAGGTAGGTAGATAGATAGATAGAGATAGGTAGGTAGGTAGATTGATAGATACAGATAGGTAGGTAGGTAGGTAGATAGATAGAGATAGGTAGGTAGGTAGGTAGATAGAGATAGGTAGGTAGGTAGATAGATAGATAGAGATAGGTAGGTAGGTAGATTGATAGATACAGATAGGTAGGTAGCTAGATAGATAGATACAGATAGGTAGGTAGGTAGATAGATAGATACAGATAGGTAGGTAGGTAGATAAATAGATAGAGATAGGTAGGTAGGTAGATAGATAAATACAGATAGGTAGGTAGGTAGGTAGATAGATAGAGATAGGTAGGTATGTAGATAGATAGATAGAGAAAGGTAGGTAGGTAGATAGATAGAGATAGATAGGTAGATAGATTGATAGAGACAGATAGGTAGGTAGGTAGATAGATAGATAGCGATAGGTAGGTAGGTAGATAGATAGATACAGTTAGGTAGGTAGGTAGGTAGATAGATACAGATAGGTAGGTAGGTAGATAGATAGATAGAGATAGGTAGGTAGATAGATAGATAGAGATAGGTAGGTAGGTAGATAGATAGATAGAGATAGATAGGTAGGTAGATTTATAGAGACAGATAGGTAGGTAGGTAGATAGATAGATAGAGATAGGTAGGTAGGTAGATAGATAGATACAGATAGGTAGGTAGGTAATTAGATAGATACAGATAGATAGGTAGGTAGATTGATAGAGACAGATAGGTAGGTAGGTAGATAGATAGATAGATAGAGATAGGTAAGTAGGTAGATTGATAGATACAGATAGGTAGGTAGGTAGTTAGGTAGGTAGATAGATAGATACAGATAGGTAGGTAGGTAGATAGATAGATAGAGATAGGTAGGTAGGTAGATTGATAGATACAGATAGGTAGGTAGGTAGGTAGATAGATAGATAGAGATAGGTAGGTAGGTAGATTGATAGATACAGATAGGTAGGTAGGTAGATAGATAGATACATATAGGTAGGTAGGTAGATAGATACAGATATGTAGGTAGGTAGATAGATAGATAGAGATAGGTAGGTAGGTAGGTAGGTAGATAGATAGATAGAGATAGGTAGGTAGGTAGATAGATAGAGATAGATAGGTAGGTAGATTGATGGAGACAGATAGGTAGGTAGGTAGATAGATAGATACAGATAGGTAGGTAGGTAAGATAGATACAGATAGGTAGGTAGGTAGATAGATAGATACAGATATGTAGGTAGGTAGATAGATAGATAGAGATAGGTAGGTAGGTAGGTAGATAGATAGAGATAGGTAGGTAGGTAGGTAGATAGATAAAGATAGGTAGGTAGGTAGGTAGATAGATAGAGATAGGTAGGTAGGTAGGTAGATAGATAGAGATAGGTAGGTAGGTAGAGAGATAGATAGAGATAGGTAGGTAGGTAGGTAGATAGATAGAGATAGGTAGGTAGGTAGGTAGATAGATAGAGATAGATAGGTAGGTAGATTGATAGAGACAGATAGGTAGGTAGGTGGATAGATAGATAGAGATAGGTAGGTAGGTAGATTGATAGATACAGATAGGTAGGTAGGTAGATAGATAGATACAGATAGGTAGGTAGGTAGATAGATACAGATATGTAGGTAGGTAGGTAGATAGATAGAGATAGGTAGGTAGGTAGGTAGGTAGATAGATAGAGATAGATAGGTAGGTAGGTAGGTAGGTAGAGATAGATAGGTAGGTAGGTAGGTAGATAGATAGAGATAGGTAGGTAGGTAGGTAGATAGATAGAGATCGGTAGGTAGGTAGAGAGATAGATAGAGATAGGTAGGTAGGTAGGTAGATAGATAGAGATAGGTAGGTAGGTAGATAGATAGATAGAGATAGATAGGTAGGTAGGTAGATAGATAGAGATCGGTAGGTAGGTAGAGAGATAGATAGAGATAGGTAGGTAGGTAGGTAGATAGATAGAGATAGGTAGGTAGGTAGATAGATAGATAGAGATAGATAGGTAGGTAGATTGATAGAGACAGATAGGTAGGTAGGTAGATAGATAGATAGATAGAGATAGGTAGGTAGGTAGATTGATAGATACAGATAGGTAGGTAGGTAGATAGATAGATACAGATAGGTAGGTAAGTACATAGATACAGATATGTAGGTAGGTAGATAGATAGATAGAGATAGGTAGGTAGGTAGATAGATAGAGATAGGTAGGTAGGTAGGTAGATAGATAGAGATAGGTAGGTAGGTAGAGAGATAGATAGAGATAGGTAGGTAGGTAGGTAGATAGATAGAGATAGGTAGTAAGGTAGATAGATAGATAGAGATAGATAGGTAGGTAGATTGATAGAGACAGATAGGTAGGTAGGTGGATAGATAGATAGAGATAGGTAGGTAGGTAGATTGATAGATACAGATAGGTAGGTAGGTAGATAGAGAGATACAGATAGGTAGGTAGGTAGATAGATACAGATATGTAGGTAGGTAGATAGATAGATAGAGATAGGTAGGTAGGTAGGTAGATAGATAGAGATAGGTAGGTAGGTAGGTAGAGATAGTTAGGTAGGTTGGTAGATAGATACAGATAGGTAGGTAGGTAGATAGATAGATAGAGATAGGTAGGTAGGTAGATTGATAGATACAGATAGGTAGGTAGGTAAGTAGGTAGATAGAGATAGGTAGGTAGGTAGGTAGATAGAGATAGGTAGGTAGGTAGATAGATAGATAGAAATAGGTAGGTAGGTAGATTGATAGATACAGATAGGTAGGTAGCTAGATAGATAGATACAGATAGGTAGGTAGGTAGATAGATAGATAGATAGATAGACATAGGTAGGTAGGTAGATTGATAGATACAGATAGGTAGGTAGGTAGATAGATAGATACAGATAGGTAGGTAGGTAGGTAGATAGATAGAGATAGGTAGGTAGGTAGATAGATAGATAGAGATAGGTAGGTAGGTAGATCGATAGATACAGATAGGTAGGTAGGTAGGTAGATAGATAGATACAGATAGGTAGGTATGTAGATTGATAGATAGAGATAGGTAGGTAGGTAGATAGATAGATAGAGATAGGTAGGTAGGTAGGTAGATAGAGATAGGTAGGTATGTAGATAGATAGATAGAGATAGGAAGGTAGGTAGATAGATAGAGATAGATAGGTAGGTAGATTGATAGAGACAGATAGGTAGGTAGGTAGATAGATAGATAGCGATAGGTAGGTAGGTAGATAGATAGATACAGTTAGGTAGGTAGGTAGGTAGATAGATACAGATAGGTAGGTAGGTAGATAGATAGATAGAGATAGGTAGGTAGGTGGATAGATAGATAGAGATAGGTAGGTAGGTAGATAGATAGATAGAGATAGATAGGTAGGTAGATTGATAGAGACAGATAGGTAGGTAGATAGATAGATAGAGATAGGTAGGTAGGTAGATAGATAGATAGATAGATAGATAGATAGAGATAGGTAGGTAGGTAGATAGATAGATAGATAGATAGAGATAGGTAGGTAGGTAGATTGATAGATACAGATAGGTAGGAAGGTAGATAGATAGATATAGATAGGTAGGTAGGTAGATATATAGATACATATGTAGGTAGGTAGGTAGGTAGATAGATAGATACAGATAGGTAGGTAGGTAGATAGATAGATAGAGATAGATAGGTAGGTAGATTGATAGATACAGATAGGTAGGTAGGTAGATAGATAAATACAGATAGGTAGGTAGGTAGATAGATAGATACAGATAGGTAGGTAGGTAGGTAGATAGATAGAGATAGGTAGGTAGGTAGGTAGATAGATAGAGATACGTAGGTAGGTAGGTAGATAGATAGAGATAGGTAGGTAGGTAGGTAGATAGATAGAGATAGGTAGGTAGGTAGGTAGGTAGATAGATAGAGATAGGTAGGTAGGTAGATAGATAGATAGAGATAGATAGGTAGATAGATTGATAGAGACAGATAGGTAGTTAGGTAGATAGATAGATAGATAGAGAAAGGTAGGTAGTTAGATTGATAGATAGATACAGATAGGTAGGTAGGTAGATAGATAGAGATAGGTAGGTAGGTAGATAGATAGATACAGATAGGTAGGTAGGTAGATAGATAGATAGAGATATGTAGGTAGGTAGATAGATAGATAGAGATAGGTAGGTAGGTAGATTGATAGATACAGATAGGTAGGTAGGTAGATAGATAGATAGAGATAAGTAGGTAGGTAGATTGATAGATAGAGATAGGTAGGTAGGTAGATAGATAGATAGATAGATAGATAGATAGATAGATAGATAGATAGATAGATAGATAGATAGATAGAGATAGGTAGGTAGGTAGATAGATAGATAGATAGAGATAGGTAGGTAGGTAGATTGATAGATACAGATAGGTAGGTAGGTAGGTAGGTAGGTAGATAGATAGATACAGATAGGTAGGCAGGTAGGTAGATAGATAGATACAGATAGGTAGGTAGGTAGATAGATAGATAGAGATAGATAGGTAGATAGATTGATAGATACAGATAGGTAGGTAGGTAGATAGATAGATATAGATAGGTAGGTAGGTAGATAGATAGATACAGATAGGTAGGTAGGTAGATAGATAGATAGAGATAGGTAGGTAGGTAGGTAGATAGATAGAGATAGGTAGGTAGGTAGATAGATAGAGATAGGTAGGTAGATAGATAGATAGAGATAGGTAGGTAGGTAGGTAGGTAGATAGATAGAGATAGGTAGGTAGGTAGGTAGGTATATAGATAGAGATAGGTAGGTAGGTAGATTGATAGAGACAGATAGGTAGGTAGGTAGATAGATAGATAGATAGATAGAGATAGGTAGGTAGGTAGGTAGGTAGGTAGGTAGAGATAGTTAGGTAGGTAGGTAGATAGAAAGAGATAGTTAGGTAGGTAGGTAGATAGATACAGATAGGTAGGTAGGTAGATAGATAGATAGATAGAGATAGGTAGGTAGGTAGATTGATAGATACAGATAGGTAGGTAGGTAGATAGATAGATAGAGATAGGTAGGTAGGTAGATAGATAGAGATGGGTAGGTAGGTAGGTAGATAGATAGAGATAGGTAGGTAGGTAGATAGATAGATACAGATAGGTAGGTAGGTAGATAGATAGATACAGATAGGTAGGTAGGTAGATTGATAGATAGAGATAGGTAGGTAGGTAGATAGATAGATAGAGATAGGTAGGTAGGTAGGTAGATAGATAGAGATAGGTAGGTAGGTAGATAGATAGATAGAGATAGATAGGTAGGTAGATTGATAGAGTCAGATAGGTAGGTAGGTAGATAGATAGATAGAGATAGGTAGGTAGGTAGATTGATAGATACAGATAGGTAGGTAGGTAGATAGATAGATACAGATAGGTAGGTAGGTAGATAGATAGATACAGATAGGTAGGTAGGTAGATAGATAGATAGAGATAGGTAGGTAGGTAGATTGATAGATACAGATATGTAGGTAGGTAGATTGATAGATAGAGATAGGTAGGTAGGTAGATAGATAGATAGAGACAGGTAGGTAGGTAGGTAGATAGATAGAGATAGGTCGGTAGGTATGTAGAAAGATAGAGATAGGTAGGTAGGTAGATTGATAGATAGAGATAGGTAGGCAGGTAGATAGATAGATAGATAGATAGATAGATAGATAGATAGATAGATAGATAGATAGATAGATAGATAGATAGATAGAGATAAGTAGGTAGGTAGATTGATAGATAGAGATAGGTAGGTAGGTAGATAGATAGATAAATAGAGATAGGTAGTTAGGTAGATAGATAGATACAGAGAGGTAGGTAGGTAGATAGATAGATACAGATAGGTAGGTAGGTAGACAGATAGATACATATGTAGGTAGTTAGATAGATAGATACAGATAGGTAGGTAGGTAGGTAGATAGATAGATACAGATAGGTAGGTAGGTAGATAGATAGATAGAGATAGATAGGTAGGTAGATTGATAGATACAGATAGGTAGGTAGGTAGATAGATAGATACAGATAGGCAGGTAGGTAGATAGATAGATACAGATAGGTAGGTAGGTAGATATATAGATAGAGATAGGTAGGTAGGTAGGTAGATAGATAGAGATGGGTAGGTAGGTAGGTAGATAGATAGAGATAGGTAGGTAGGTATATAGATAGATAGAGATAGGTAGGTAGGTAGGTAGATAGATAGAGATAGGTAGGTAGGTAGATAGATAGATAGAGATAGATAGGTAGGTAGATTGATAGAGACAGATAGGTAGTTAGGTAGATAGATAGATAGAGATAGGTAGGTAGGTAGATTGATAGATAGATACAGATAGGTAGCTAGGTAGATAGATACAGATAGGTAGGTAGGTAGATAGATAGATACAGATAGGTAGGTAAGTACATAGATACAGATATGTTGGTAGGTAGATAGATAGATAGAGATAGGTAGGTAGGTAGATAGATAGAGATAGGTAGGTAGGTAGGTAGATAGATAGAGATAGGTAGGTAGGTAGAGAGATAGATAGAGATAGGTAGGTAGGTAGGTAGATAGATAGAGATAGGTAGGTAGGTAGGTAGGTAGAGATAGTTATGTAGGTTGGTAGATAGATACAGATAGGTAGGTAGGTAGATAGATAGATAGAGATAGGTAGGTAGGTAGATTGATAGATACAGATAGGTAGGTAGGTAGGTAGATAGATAGAGATAGGTAGGTAGGTAGGTAGATAGAGATAGGTAGGTAGGTAGATAGATAGATAGATAGAGATAGGTAGGTAGGTAGATTGATAGATACAGATAGGTAGGTAGCTAGATAGATAGATACAGATAGGTAGGTAGGTAGATAGATAGATAGAGATAGGTAGGTAGGTAGGTAGATAGATAGAGATAGGTAGGTAGGTAGATAGATAGAGATAGGTAGGTAGATAGATAGATAGAGATAGGTAGGTAGGTAGATTGATAGAGACAGATAGGTAGGTAGGTAGGTAGATAGATAGATAGATAGATAGATAGAGATAGGTAGGTAGGTAGGTAGGTAGGTAGAGATAGTTAGGTAGGTAGGTAGATAGAAAGAGATAGTTAGGTAGGTAGGTAGATAGATACAGATAGGTAGGTAGGTAGATAGATAGATAGAGATAGGTAGGTAGGTAGATTGATAGATACAGATAGGTAGGTAGGTAGATAGATAGATAGAGATAGGTAGGTAGGTAGATAGATAGAGATGGGTAGGTAGGTAGGTAGATAGATAGAGATAGGTAGGTAGGTAGATAGATAGATACAGATAGGTAGGTAGGTAGATAGATAGATACAGATAGGTAGGTAGGTAGATTGATAGATAGAGATAGGTAGGTAGGTAGATAGATAGATAGAGATAGGTAGGTAGGTAGGTAGATAGATAGAGATAGGTAGGTAGGTAGATAGATAGATAGAGATAGATAGGTAGGTAGATTGATAGAGACAGATAGGTAGGTAGGTAGATAGATAGATAGAGATAGGTAGGTAGGTAGATTGATAGATACAGATAGGTAGGTAGGTAGGTAGATACATAGAGATAGGTAGGTAGGTAGATAGATAGATAGAGATAGGTAGGTAGGTAGATTGATAGATACAGATAGATAGGTAGGTAGATAGATAGATACAGATAGATAGGTAGGTAGATAGATAGATAGAGATAGGTAGGTAGGTACATAGATAGATAGACATAGGTAGGTAGGTAGATTGATAGATACAGATAGGTAGGTAGGTAGATAGATAGATACAGATAGGTAGGTAGATAGATAGATAGATAGAGATAGGTAGGTAGGTAGATAGATAAATACAGATAGGTAGGTAGGTAGATAGATGGAGATAGGTAGGTAGATAGATAGATAGATAGAGATAGGTAGGTAGGTAGATTGATAGATACAGATAGGTAGGTAGGTAGATAGATAGATACAGATAGGTAGGTAGGTAGATAGATAAATACAGATAGGTAGGTAGATAGATAGATAGATAGAGATAGGTAGGTAGGTAGATAGATAAATACAGATAGGTAGGTAGGTAGATAGATACAGATAGATAGGTAGGTAGACAGATAGATAGAGATAGGTAGGTAGGTAGGTAGGTAGAGATAGTTAGGTAGGTAGGTAGATAGAAAGAGATAGTTAGGTAGGTAGGTAGATAGATACAGATAGGTAGGTAGGTAGATAGATAGATAGAGATAGGTAGGTAGGTAGATTGATAGATACAGATAGGTAGGTAGGTAGATAGATAGATACAGATAGGTAGGTAAGTAGGTAGATAGATAGATACAGATATGTAGGTAGGTAGATAGATAGATAGAGATAGGTAGGTAGGTAGGAAGGTAGAGATAGTTAGGTAGGTAGGTAGATAGAAAGAGATAGTTAGGTAGGTATGTAGATAGATACAGATAGGTAGGTAGGTAGATAGATAGAGATAGGTAGGTAGGTAGATTTATAGAGACAGATAGGTAGGTAGGTAGGTAGATAGATAGAGATAGGTAGGTAGGTAGGAAGGTAGAGATAGTTAGGTAGGTAGGTAGATAGAAAGAGATAGTTAGGTAGGTATGTAGATAGATACAGATAGGTAGGTAGGTAGATAGATAGAGATAGGTAGGTAGGTAGATTGATAGATACAGATAGGTAGGTAGGTAGGTAGAGAAATAGAGATAGGTAGGTAGGTAGATAGATAGATAGAGATAGGTAGGTAGGTAGATAGATAGATAGAGATAGGTAGGTAGGTAGATTGATAGATACAGATAGGTAGGTAGGTAGATAGATAGATACACATAGATAGGTAGGTAGATAGATAGATAGAGATAGGTAGGTAGGTAGATAGATAGATAGACATAGGTAGGTAGGTAGATAGATACAGATAGGTAGGTAGATAGATAGATACAGATAGGTAGGTAGGTAGATAGATAGATAGAGATAGGTAGGTAGGTAGATTGATAGATACAGATAGGTAGGTAGGTAGATAGATAGATACAGATAGGTAGGTAAGTAGATAGATAGATACAGATAGGTAGGTAGGTAGATAGATAGATAGATAGAGATAGGTAGGTAGGTAGGTAGATAGATAGAGATAGGTAGGTAGGTAGGTAGGTAGAGATAGTTAGGTAGGTAGGTAGATAGAAAGAGATAGGTAGGTAGGTAGATAGATACAGATAGGTAGGTAGGTAGATAGATAGATAGAGATAGGTAGGTAGGTAGATTGATAGATACAGATAGGTAGGTAGGTAGGTAGATACATAGAGATAGGTAGGTAGGTAGATAGATAGATAGAGATAGGTAGGTAGGTAGATTGATAGATACAGATAGGTAGGTAGGTAGATAGATAGATACAGATAGATAGGTAGGTAGATAGATAGATAGAGATAGGTAGGTAGGTAGATAGATAGATAGACATAGGTAGGTAGGTAGATTGATAGATACAGATAGGTAGGTAGGTAGATAGATAGATACAGATAGGTAGGTAGATAGATAGATAGATAGAGATAGGTAGGTAGGTAGATAGATAAATACAGATAGGTAGGTAGGTAGATAGATGGAGATAGGTAGGTAGATAGATAGATAGATAGAGATAGGTAGGTAGGTAGATTGATAGATACAGATAGGTAGGTAGGTAGATAGATAGATACAGATAGGTAGGTAGGTAGATAGATAAATACAGATAGGTAGGTAGGTAGGTAGATAGATAGAGATAGGTAGGTAGATTGATAGAGACAGATAGGTAGGTAGGTAGATATATAGATAGAGATAGGTAGGTAGGTAGATTGATAGATACAGATAGGTAGGTAGGTAGATAGATAGATAGAGATAGGTAGGTAGGTAGATCGATAGATAGAGATAGGTAGGCAGGTAGATAGATAGATAGAGATAAGTAGGTAGGTAGGTAGATAGATAGAGTTAGGTAGGTAGGTAGGGAGATAGATAGCTACAGGTAGGTATGTAGGTAGATAGATAGATACAGATAGGTAGGTAGGTAGATAGATAGATACAGATATGTAGGTAAGTAGATAGATAGATAGAGATTGGTAGGTAGGTAGATAGATACAGATAGGTAGGTAGGTAGATAGATAGATAGAGATAGGTAGGTAGGTAGATTGATAGATACAGGTAGATAGGTAGGTAGATAGATAGATACAGATAGGTAGGTAGGTAGGTAGGTAGATAGATAGATACAGATATGTAGGTAGGTAGATAGATAGATAGAGATAGGTAGGTAGGTAGGTAGATAGATAGAGATAGGTAGATAGGTAGGTAGGTAGGTAGAGATAGTTAGGTAGGTAGATAGAAAGAGATAGTTAGGTAGGTAGGTAGGTAGATACAGATAGGTAGGTAGGTAGATAGATAGATAGAGATAGGTAGGTAGGTAGATTGATAGATACAGATAGGTAGGTAGGTAGGTAGATACATAGAGATAGGTAGGTAGGTAGATAGATAGATAGAGATAGGTAGGTAGGTAGATAGATAGATAGAGATAGGTAGGTAGGTAGATTGATAGATACAGATAGGTAGGTAGGTAGATAGATAGATACAGATAGATAGGTAGGTAG
Organism: Crotalus adamanteus; assembly: GCA_039797435.1. NCBI lineage: Eukaryota > Metazoa > Chordata > Lepidosauria > Squamata > Viperidae > Crotalus > Crotalus adamanteus. Next base: position 1,165,973 of record CM077928.1, read on the forward strand.
ATAGATAGATAGAGATAGGTAGGTAGGTAGATAGATAGATAGACATAGGTAGGTAGGTAGATTGATAGATACAGATAGGTAGGTAGGTAGATAGATAGATACAGATAGGTAGGTAGGTAGATAGAGAGATAGAGATAGGTAGGTAGGTAGATTGATAGATACAGATAGGTAGGTAGGTAGATAGATAGATATAGATAGGTAGGTAGGTAGGTAGATAGATAGATACAGATATGTAGGTAGGTAGATAGATAGATAGAGATAGGTAGGTAGGTAGGTAGATAGATAGAGATAGGTAGGTAGGTAGATTGATAGATAGAGATATGTAGGTAGGTAGGTAGGTAGATACATAGAGATAGGTAGGTAGGTAGATAGATAGATAGAGATAGGTAGGTAGGTAGGTAGATAGATAGAGATAGGTAGGTAGGTAGGTAGATAGAAAGAGATAGTTAGGTAGGTAGGTAGATAGATACAGATAGGTAGGTAGGTAGATAGATAGATAGAGATAGGTAGGTAGGTTGATTGATAGATACAGATAGGTAGGTAGGTAGGTAGATAGAAAGAGATAGTTAGGTAGGTAGGTAGATAGATACAGATAGGTAGGTAGGTAGATAGATAGATAGAGATAGGTAGGTAGGTTGATTGATAGATACAGATAGGTAGGTAGGTAGGTAGATACATAGAGATAGGTAGGTAGGTAGATAGATAGATAGAGATAGGTAGGTAGGTAGATAGATAGAGATAGGTAGGTAGGTAGGTAGGTAGAGATAGTTAGGTAGGTAGGTAGATAGAAAGAGATAGTTAGGTAGGTAGGTAGATAGATACAGATAGGTAGGTAGGTAGATAGATAGATAGAGATAGGTAGGTAGGTAGATTGATAGATAGAGATAGGTAGGTAGGTAGGTAGATACATAGAGATAGGTAGGTAGGTAGATAGATAGATAGAGATAGGTAGGTAGGTAGATAGATAGATAGAGATAGGTAGGTAGGTAGATTGATAGATACAGATAGGTAGGTAGGTAGATAGATAGATACAGATAGATAGGTAGGTAGATAGATAGATAGAGATAGGTAGGTAGGTAGATAGATAGATAGACATAGGTAGGTAGGTAGATTGATAGATACAGATAGGTAGGTAAGTAGATAGATAGATACAGATAGGTAGGTAGGTAGATAGATAGATAGAGATAGGTAGGTAGGTAGATTGATAGATACAGATAGGTAGGTAGGTAGATAGATAGATACAGATAGGTAGGTAGGTAGGTAGATAGATAGATACAGATATGTAGGTAGGTAGATAGATAGATAGAGATAGGTAGGTAGGTAGGTAGATAGATAGAGATAGGTAGGTAGGTAGGTAGGTAGGTAGAGATAGTTAGGTAGGTAGGTAGATAGAAAGAGATAGTTAGGTAGGTAGGTAGATAGATACAGATAGGTAGGTAGGTAGATAGATAGATAGAGATAGGTAGGTAGGTAGATTGATAGATACAGATAGGTAGGTAGGTAGGTAGATACATAGAGATAGGTAGGTAGGTAGATAGATAGAGATAGGTAGGTAGGTAGATAGATAGAGATAGGTAGGTAGGTAGATTGATAGATACAGATAGGTAGGTAGGTAGATAGATACAGATAGATAGGTAGGTAGATAGATAGATAGAGATAGGTAGGTAGGTAGATAGATAGATAGACATAGGTAGGTAGGTAGATTGATAGATACAGATAGGTAGGTAGGTAGATAGATAGATACAGATAGGTAGGTAGATAGATAGATAGATAGAGATAGGTAGGTAGGTAGATAGATAAATACAGATAGGAAGGTAGGTAGATAGATACAGATAGATAGGTAGGTAGATAGATAGATAGAGATAGGTAGGTAGGTAGATAGATAGATAGACATAGGTAGGTAGGTAGATTGATAGATACAGATAGGTAGGTAGGTAGATAGATAGATACAGATAGGTAGGTAGGTAGATAGATAATACAGATAGGTAGGTAGGTAGATAGATAGATAGAGATAGGTAGGTAGATTGATAGAGACAGATAGGTAGGTAGGTAGATATATAGATAGAGATAGGTAGGTAGGTAGATTGATAGATACAGATAGGTAGGTAGGTAGATAGATAGATACAGATAGGTAGGTAGGTAGATAGAGAGATAGAGATAGGTAGGTAGGTAGATTGATAGATACAGATAGGTAGGTAGGTAGATAGATAGATACAGATAGGTAGGTAGGTAGGTAGATAGATAGATACAGATATGTAGGTAGGTAGATAGATAGAGATAGGTAGGTAGGTAGGTAGATAGATAGAGATAGGTAGGTAGGTAGGTAGGTAGGTAGAGATAGTTAGGTAGGTAGGTAGATAGAAAGAGATAGTTAGGTAGGTAGGTAGATATATACAGATAGGTAGGTAGGTAGATAGATAGATAGAGATAGGTAGGTAGGTAGATTGATAGATACAGATAGGTAGGTAGGTAGGTAGATACATAGAGATAGGTAGGTAGGTAGATAGATGGAGATAGGTAGGTAGGTAGATAGATAGAGATAGGTAGGTAGGTAGATTGATAGATACAGATAGGTAGGTAGGTAGATAGATAGATACAGATAGGTAGGTAGATAGATAGATAGAGATAGGTAGGTAGGTAGATAGATAGAGATAGGTAGGTAGGTAGATAGATAGATAGATAGAGATAGGTAGGTAGGTAGATTGATAGATACAGATAGGTAGGTAGGTAGATAGATAGATAGAGATAGGTAGGTAGGTAGATAGATAGAGTTAGGTAGGTAGGTAGGGAGATAGATAGCTACAGGTAGGTATGTAGGTAGATAGATAAATACAGATAGGTAGGTAGGTAGATAGATAGATAGAGATAGGTAGGTAGATTGATAGAGACAGATAGGTAGGTAGGTAGATATATAGATAGAGATAGGTAGATAGGTAGATTGATAGATACAGATAGGTAGGTAAGTAGATAGATAGATAGAGATAGGTAGGTAGGTAGGTAGATAGATAGAGATAGGTAGGTAGGTAGATAGATAGATAGAGATAGGTAGGTAGGTAGGTAGATTGATAGATACAGATAGGTAGGTAGGTAGATAGATAGATAGAGATAGGTAGGTAGGTAGATAGATAGATAGAGATAGGTAGGTAGGTAGATTGATTGATACAGATATGTAGGTAGGTAGATTGATAGATAGAGATAGGTAGGTAGGTAGATAGATAGATAGAGACAGGTAGGTAGGTAGGTAGGTAGATAGAGATAGGTAGGTAGGTAGATTGATAGATACAGATAGGTAGGTAGGTAGATTGATAGATAGAGATAGGTAGGTAGGTAGATAGATAGAGTTAGGTAGGTAGGTAGGGAGATAGATAGCTACAGGTAGGTATGTAGGTAGATAGATAAATACAGATAGGTAGGTAGGTAGATAGATAGATAGAGATAGGTAGGTAGATTGATAGAGACAGATAGGTAGGTAGGTAGATATATAGATAGAGATAGGTAGATAGGTAGATTGATAGGTACAGATAGGTAGGTAAGTAGATAGATAGATAGAGATAGGTAGGTAGGTAGGTAGATAGATAGAGATAGGTAGGTAGGTAGATAGATAGATAGAGATAGGTAGGTAGGTAGATTGATAGATACAGATAGGTAGGTAGGTAGATAGATAGATACAGATAGATAGGTAGGTAGATAGATAGATACAGATAGGTAGGTAGGTAGATAGATAGACATAGGTAGGTAGGTAGATTGATAGATACAGATAGGTAGGTAGGTAGATAGATAGATACAGATAGGTAGGTAGGTAGGTAGGTAGATAGATACAGATATGTAGGTAGGTAGATAGATAGATAGAGATAGGTAGGTAGGTAGGTAGATAGATAGAGATAGGTAGGTAGGTAGAGATAGTTAGGTAGGTAGGTAGATAGAAAGAGATAGTTAGGTAGGTAGGTAGATAGATACAGATAGGTAGGTAGGTAGATAGATAGATAGAGATAGGTAGGTAGGTAGATTGATAGATACAGATAGGTAGGTAGGTAGGTAGATACATAGAGATAGGTAGGTAGGTAGATAGATAGATAGATAGAGATAGGTAGGTAGGTAGATAGATAGAGATAGGTAGGTAGATAGATAGATAGATAGATAGAGATAGGTAGGTAGGTAGATTGATAGATACAGATAGGTAGGTAGGTAGATAGATATATAGAGATAGGTAGGTAGGTAGATAGATAGAGTTAGGTAGGTAGGTAGGGAGATAGATAGCTACAGGTAGGTATGTAGGTAGATAGATAAATACAGATAGGTAGGTAGGTAGATAGATAGATAGAGATAGGTAGGTAGATTGATAGAGACAGATAGGTAGGTAGGTAGATATATAGATAGAGATAGGTAGATACGTAGATTGATAGATACAGATAGGTAGGTAAGTAGATAGATAGATAGAGAGGTAGGTAGGTAGGTAGATAGATAGAGATAGGTAGGTAGGTAGATAGATAGATAGAGATAGGTAGGTAGGTAAATTGATAGATACAGACAGGTAGGTAGGTAGATAGATAGATAGAGATAGGTAGGTAGGTAGATAGATAGATAGAGATAGGTAGGTAGGTAGATTGATAGATAGAGATAGGTAGGTAGGTAGATAGATAGATAGAGACAGGTATGTAGGTAGGTAGATAGATAGAGATAGGTAGGTAGGTAGATTGATAGATACAGATAGGTAGGTAGGTAGATTGATAGATAGAGATAGGTAGGTAGGTAGATAGATAGAGTTAGGTAGGTAGGTAGGGAGATAGATAGCTACAGGTAGGTATGTAGGTAGATAGATAAATACAGATAGGTAGGTAGGTAGATAGATAGATAGAGATAGGTAGGTAGATTGATAGAGACAGATAGGTAGGTAGGTAGATAGATAGATAGAGATAGGTAGGTAGGTAGATAGATAGATAGAGATAGGTAGGTAGGTAGATAGATAGATAGAGATAGGTAGGTAGGTAGGTAGATAGATAGAGATAGGTAGGTAGGTAGATAGATAGATAGAGATAGGTAGGTAGGTAGATTGATAGATACAGATAGGTAGGTAGGTAGATAGATAGATACAGATAGATAGGTAGGTAGATAGATAGATACAGATAGGTAGGTAGGTAGATAGATAGATAGACATAGGTAGGTAGGTAGATTGATAGATACAGATAGGTAGGTAGGTAGATAGATAGATACAGATAGGTAGGTAGGTAGATAGAGAGGTAGAGATAGGTAGGTAGGTAGATTGATAGATACAGATAGGTAGGTAGGTAGATAGATAGATACAGATAGGTAGGTAGGTAGGTAGATAGATAGATACAGATATGTAGGTAGGTAGATAGATAGATAGAGATAGGTAGGTAGGTAGGTAGATAGATAGAGATAGGTAGGTAGGTAGGTAGGTAGAGATAGTTAGGTAGGTAGGTAGATAGAAAGAGATAGTTAGGTAGGTAGGTAGATAGATACAGGTAGGTAGGTAGATAGATAGATAGAGATAGGTAGGTAGGTAGATTGATAGATACTGATAGGTAGGTAGGTAGATAGATAGATACAGATAGATAGGTAGGTAGATAGATAGATACAGATAGGTAGGTAGGTAGATAGATAGATAGACATAGGTAGGTAGGTAGATTGATAGATACAGATAGGTAGGTAGGTAGATAGATAGATACAGATAGGTAGGTAGGTAGATAGATAGATACAGATAGGTAGGTAGGTAGATAGATAGATACAGATAGATAGGTAGGTACATAGATAGATAGAGATAGGTAGGTAGGTAGATTGATAGATACAGATATGTAGGTAGGTAGATTGATAGATAGAGATAGGTAGGTAGGTAGATAGATAGATAGAGACAGGTAGGTAGGTAGGTAGATAGATAGAGATAGGTCGGTAGGTATGTAGAAAGATAGAGATAGGTAGGTAGGTAGATTGATAGATAGAGATAGGTAGGCAGGTAGATAGATAGATAGATAGATAGATAGATAGATAGATAGATAGATAGATAGATAGATAGATAGATAGATAGATAGATAGATAGAGATAAGTAGGTAGGTAGATTGATAGATAGAGATAGGTAGGTAGGTAGATAGATAGATAAATAGAGATAGGTAGGTAGGTAGATAGATAGATACAGAGATGTAGGTAGGTAGATAGATAGATACAGATAGGTAGGTAGGTAGACAGATAGATACATATGTAGGTAGTTAGATAGATAGATACAGATAGGTAGGTAGGTAGGTAGATAGATAGATACAGATAGGTAGGTAGGTAGATAGATAGATAGAGATAGATAGGTAGGTAGATTGATAGATACAGATAGGTAGGTAGGTAGATAGATACAGATAGGTAGGTAGATAGATAGATACAGATAGGTAGGTAGGTAGATAGATAGATAGAGATAGGTAGGTAGGTAGGTAGATAGATAGAGATGGGTAGGTAGGTAGGTAGATAGATAGAGATAGGTAGGTAGGTATATAGATAGATAGAGATAGGTAGGTAGGTAGGTAGATAGATAGAGATAGGTAGGTAGGTAGATAGATAGATAGAGATAGATAGGTAGTTAGATTGATTAAGACAGATAGGTAGTTAGGTAGATAGATAGATAGAGATAGGTAGGTAGGTAGATTGATAGATAGATACAGATAGGTAGCTAGGTAGATAGATACAGATAGGTAGGTAGGTAGATAGATAGATACAGATAGGTAGGTAGGTAGATAGATAGAGATAGGTAGGTAGGTAGATTGATAGATACAGATAGGTAGGTAGGTAGATAGATAGATACAGATAGGTAGGTAGGTAGATAGATAGATACAGATAGGTAGGTATGTAGATAGATAGATACAGATAGGTAGGTAGGTAGGTAGATAGATAGAGATGGGTAGGTAGGTAGGTAGATAGATAGATATAGGTAGGTAGGTAGGTAGATAGATAGATAGATAGATAGATAGATAGATAGATAGATAGATAGATAGATAGATAGATAGAGATAGGTAGGTAGGTAGATTGATAGATACATAGGTAGGTAGGTAGATAGATAGATACAGATAGGTAGGTAGGTAGATATATAGATAGAGATAGGTAGGTAGGTAGATAGATAAATACAGATAGGTAGGTTGGTAGGTAGATAGATAGAGATAGGTAGGTAGGTAGGTAGATAGATAGATAGAGATAGGTAGGTAGGTAGATAGATACAGATAGGTAGGTAGGTAGATAGATAGATACAGATAGGTAGGTAGGTAGATAGATAGATAGAGATAGGTAGGTAGATTGATAGAGACAGATAGGTAGGTAGGTAGATATATAGATAGAGATAGGTAGGTAGGTAGATTGATAGATACAGATAGGTAGGTAGGTAGATAGATAGATAGAGATAGGTAGGTAGGTAGATAGATAAATACAGATAGGTAGGTTGGTAGGTAGATAGATAGAGTTAGGTAGGTAGGTAGGTAGATAGATAGATAGAGATAGGTAGGTAGGTAGATTGATAGATACAGATAGGTAGGTAGGTAGATAGATAGATACATATAGGTAGGTAGGTAGATAGATAGATACAGATAGGTAGGTAGGTAGATAGATAGATACAGATAGGTAGGTAGGTAGGTAGATTGATAGAGATGGGTAGGTAGGTAGGTAGATAGATAGAGATAGGTAGGTAGGTAGATAGATAGATAGAGATAGGTAGGTAGGTAGGTAGATAGATAGAGATAGGTTGGTAGGTAGATAGATAGATAGAGATAGATAGGTAGGTAGATTGATAGAGACAGATAGGTAGTTAGGTAGATAGATAGATAGAGATAGGTAGGTAGGTAGATTGCTAGATAGATACAGATAGGTAGCTAGGTAGATAGATACAGATAGGTAGGTAGGTAGATAGATAGATACAGATAGGTAGGTAGTTAGATAGATAGATAGAGATATGTAGGTAGGTAGATAGATAGATAGAGATAGGTAGGTAGGTAGGTAGGTAGATAGAGATAGGTAGGTAGGTAGATAGATAGATAGATAATAGAGATAGGTAGGTAGGTAGATTGATAGATACATAGGTAGGTAGGTAGATACAGATAGATTGATAGATACAGATAGGTAGGTAGGTAGATAGATAGGTAGGTAGGTAGATAGATAAATACAGATAGGTAGGTAGGTAGATAGATACATATAGGTAGGTAGGTAGATAGATAGATACAGATAGGTAGGTAGGTAGATAGATAGATACAGATAGGTAGGTAGGTAGGTAGATTGATAGATATGGGTAGGTAGGTAGGTAGGTAGATAGAGATAGGTAGGTAGGTAGATAGATAGATAGAGATAGGTAGGCAGGTAGATTGATAGATACAGATAGGTAGGTAGGTAGATAGATAGATAAAGATAGGTAGGTAGGTAGATAGATAAATACAGATAGGTAGGTAGGTAGATAGATAGATAGAGATAGGTAGGTAGATTGATAGAGACAGATAGGTAGGTAGGTAGATATATAGATAGAGATAGGTAGGTAGGTAGATTGATAAATACAGATAGGTAGGTAGGTAGATAGATAGATAGAGATAGGTAGGTAGGTAGATTGATAGATACAGATAGGTAGGTAGGTAGATAGATAGATAGAGATAGGTAGGTAGGTAGATTGATAGATAGAGATAGGTAGGCAGGTAGATAGATAGATAGAGATAAGTAGGTAGGTAGATTGATAGATACAGATAGGTAGGTACGTAGATAGATAGATAGAGATAGGTAGGTAGGTAGATAGATAGATAGAGATAGGTAGGTAGGTAGATAGATAGAGATAGGTAGGTAGGTATATAGATAGATCGATAGAGATAGGTACGTAGGTAGATAGATAGATAGATACAGATAGGTAGCTAGGTAGATAGATAAAGATAGGTAGGTAGGTAGATAGATAGATACATATAGGTAGGTAGGTAGATAGATAGATACAGATAGGTAGGTAGGTGGATAGATAGATACAGATAGGTAGGTAGGTAGGTAGATAGATAGAGATGGGTAGGTAGGTAGGTAGATAGATAGAGATAGGTAGGTAGGTAGATAGATAGATAGAGATAGGTAGGTAGGTAGGTAGGTAGATAGATAGAGATAGGTTGGTAGGTAGATAGATAGATAGAGATAGATAGGTAGGTAGATTGATAGAGACAGATAGGTAGTTAGGTAGATAGATAGATAGAGATAGGTAGGTAGGTAGATTGATAGATAGATACAGATAGGTAGCTAGGTAGATAGATACAGATAGGTAGGTAGGTAGATAGATACAGATAGGTAGGTAGTTAGATAGATAGATAGAGATATGTAGGTAGGTAGATAGATAGATAGAGATAGGTAGGTAGGTAGGTAGATAGAGATAGGTAGGTAGGTAGATAGATAGATAGAGATAGGTAGGTAGGTAGATTGATAGATACATAGGTAGGTAGGTAGATACAGATAGATTGATAGATACAGATAGGTAGGTAGGTAGATAGATAGGTAGGTAGGTAGATAGATAAATACAGATAGGTAGGTAGGTAGGTAGGTAGATAGAGATAGGTAGGTAGGTAGATAGATAGATAGAGATAGGTAGGCAGGTAGATTGATAGATACAGATAGGTAGGTAGGTAGATAGATAGATAAAGATAGGTAGGTAGGTAGATAGATAAATACAGATAGGTAGGTAGGTAGATAGATAGATAGAGATAGGTAGGTAGATTGATAGAGACAGATAGGTAGGTAGGTAGATATATAGATAGAGATAGGTAGGTAGGTAGATTGATAGATACAGATAGGTAGGTAGGTAGATAGATAGATAGAGATAGGTAGGTAGGTAGATTGATAGATAGAGATAGGTAGGCAGGTAGATAGATAGATAGAGATAAGTAGGTAGGTAGATTGATAGATACAGATAGGTAGGTACGTAGATAGATAGATAGAGATAGGTAGGTAGGTAGATAGATAGATAGAGATAGGTAGGTAGGTAGATAGATAGAGATAGGTAGGTAGGTATATAGATAGATCGATAGAGATAGGTACGTAGGTAGATAGATAGATAGAGATAGGTAGGTAGGTAGATTGATAGATACAGATCGGTAGGTAGGTAGATAGATAGATATAGATAGGTAGGTAGGTAGATAGATAGATACAGATATGTAGGTAGGTAGGTAGATAGATAGATACAGATAGGTAGGTGGTAGATAGATAGAGATAGATAGGTAGGTAGATTGATAGAGACAGATAGGTAGGTAGGTAGATAGATAGATAGAGATAAGTAGGTAGGTAGATTGATAGATACAGATAGGTAGGTAGGTAGATACATAGATAGAGATAGGTAGGTAGGTAGATTGATAGATACAGATAGGTAGGTAGGTAGATAGATAGATACAGATAGGTAGGTAGGTAGGTAGATAGATAGATACAGATATGTAGGTAGGTAGCTAGATAGATAGAGATAGGTAGGTAGGTAGGTAGATAGATAGAGATAGGTAGGTAGGTAGGTAGGTAGAGATAGTTAGGTAGGTAGGTAGATAGAAAGAGATAGTTAGATAGGTAGGTAGATAGATACAGATAGGTAGGTAGGTAGATAGATAGAGATAGGTAGGTAGGTAGATTGATAGATACAGATAGGTAGGTAGGTAGGTAGATACATAGAGATAGGTAGGTAGGTAGATAGATAGATAGAGATAGGTAGGTAGGTAGATAGATAGATAGAGATAGGTAGGTAGGTAGATTGATAGATACAGATAGGTAGGTACGTAGATAGATAGATAGAGATAGGTAGGTAGGTAGATAGATAGATAGGGATAGGTAGGTAGGTAGATAGATAGATAGAGATAGGTAGGTAGGTATATAGATAGATCGATAGAGATAGGTAGGTAGGTAGATAGATAGATAGAGATAGGTAGGTAGGTAGGTAGGTAGGTAGAGATAGTTAGGTAGGTAGGTAGATAGAAAGAGATAGTTAGGTAGGTAGGTAGATAGATACAGATAGGTAGGTAGGTAGATAGATAGATAGAGATAGGTAGGTAGGTAGATTGATAGATACAGATAGGTAGGTAGGTAGATAGATAGATAGAGATAGGTAGGTAGGTAGATTGATAGATAGAGATAGGTAGGCAGGTAGATAGATAGATAGAGATAAGTAGGTAGGTAGATTGATAGATACAGATAGGTAGGTACGTAGATAGATAGATAGAGATAGGTAGGTAGGTAGATAGATAGATAGAGATAGGTAGGTAGGTAGATAGATAGAGATAGGTAGGTAGGTATATAGATAGATCGATAGAGATAGGTACGTAGGTAGATAGATAGATAGATACAGATAGGTAGCTAGGTAGATAGATAAAGATAGGTAGGTAGGTAGATAGATAGATACATATAGGTAGGTAGGTAGATAGATAGATACAGATAGGTAGGTAGGTAGATAGATAGATACAGATAGGTAGGTAGGTAGGTAGATAGATAGAGATGGGTAGGTAGGTAGATAGATAGAGATAGGTAGGTAGGTAGATAGATAGATAGAGATAGGTAGGTAGGTAGGTAGGTAGATAGATAGAGATAGGTTGGTAGGTAGATAGATAGATAGAGATAGATAGGTAGGTAGATTGATAGAGACAGATAGGTAGTTAGGTAGATAGATAGATAGAGATAGGTAGGTAGGTAGATTGATAGATAGATACAGATAGGTAGCTAGGTAGATAGATACAGATAGGTAGGTAGGTAGATAGATACAGATAGGTAGGTAGTTAGATAGATAGATAGAGATATGTAGGTAGGTAGATAGATAGATAGAGATAGGTAGATAGGTAGGTAGGTAGATAGAGATAGGTAGGTAGGTAGATAGATAGATAGAGATAGGTAGGTAGGTAGATTGATAGATACATAGGTAGGTAGGTAGATACAGATAGATTGATAGATACAGATAGGTAGGTAGGTAGATAGATAGGTAGGTAGGTAGATAGATAAATACAGATAGGTAGGTAGGTAGGTAGGTAGATAGAGATAGGTAGGTAGGTAGATAGATAGATAGAGATAGGTAGGCAGGTAGATTGATAGATACAGATAGGTAGGTAGGTAGATAGATAGATAAAGATAGGTAGGTAGGTAGATAGATAAATACAGATAGGTAGGTAGGTAGATAGATAGATAGAGATAGGTAGGTAGATTGATAGAGACAGATAGGTAGGTAGGTAGATATATAGATAGAGATAGGTAGGTAGGTAGATTGATAGATACAGATAGGTAGGTAGGTAGATAGATAGATAGAGATAGGTAGGTAGGTAGATTGATAGATAGAGATAGGTAGGCAGGTAGATAGATAGATAGAGATAAGTAGGTAGGTAGATTGATAGATACAGATAGGTAGGTACGTAGATAGATAGATAGAGATAGGTAGGTAGGTAGATAGATAGATAGAGATAGGTAGGTAGGTAGATAGATAGAGATAGGTAGGTAGGTATATAGATAGATCGATAGAGATAGGTACGTAGGTAGATAGATAGATAGAGATAGGTAGGTAGGTAGATTGATAGATACAGATCGGTAGGTAGGTAGATAGATAGATATAGATAGGTAGGTAGGTAGATAGATAGATACAGATATGTAGGTAGGTAGGTAGATAGATAGATACAGATAGGTAGGTAGGTAGATAGATAGAGATAGATAGGTAGGTAGATTGATAGAGACAGATAGGTAGGTAGGTAGATAGATAGATAGAGATAAGTAGGTAGGTAGATTGATAGATACAGATAGGTAGGTAGGTAGATAGATAGATACAGATAGGTAGGTAGATAGATAGATAAAGATAGGTAGGTAGGTAAATAGATAGATAGAGATAGGTAGGTAGGTAGGTAGATAGATAGAGATAGGTAGGTAGGTAGGTAGGTATATAGATAGAGATAGGTAGGTAGGTAGATTGATAGAGACAGATAGGTAGGTAGGTAAATAGATAGATAGATAGATAGATAGATAGATAGATAGATAGATAGATAGATAGATAGATAGATAGAGATAGGTAGGTAGGTAGGTAGGTAGAGATAGTTAGGTAGGTAGGTAGATAGAAAGAGATAGTTAGGTAGGTAGGTAGATAGATACAGATAGGTAGGTAGGTAGATACATAGATAGAGATAGGTAGGTAGGTAGATTGATAGATACAGATAGGTAGGTAGGTAGATAGATAGATACAGATAGGTAGGTAGGTAGGTAGATAGATAGATACAGATATGTAGGTAGGTAGCTAGATAGATAGAGATAGGTAGGTAGGTAGGTAGATAGATAGAGATAGGTAGGTAGGTAGGTAGGTAGAGATAGTTAGGTAGGTAGGTAGATAGAAAGAGATAGTTAGATAGGTAGGTAGATAGATACAGATAGGTAGGTAGGTAGATAGATAGAGATAGGTAGGTAGGTAGATTGATAGATACAGATAGGTAGGTAGGTAGGTAGATACATAGAGATAGGTAGGTAGGTAGATAGATAGATAGAGATAGGTAGGTAGGTAGATAGATAGATAGAGATAGGTAGGTAGGTAGATTGATAGATACAGATAGGTAGGTACGTAGATAGATAGATAGAGATAGGTAGGTAGGTAGATAGATAGATAGAGATAGGTAGGTAGGTAGATAGATAGATAGAGATAGGTAGGTAGGTATATAGATAGATCGATAGAGATAGGTAGGTAGGTAGATAGATAGATAGAGATAGGTAGGTAGGTAGGTAGGTAGGTAGAGATAGTTAGGTAGGTAGGTAGATAGAAAGAGATAGTTAGGTAGGTAGGTAGATAGATACAGATAGGTAGGTAGGTAGATAGATAGATAGAGATAGTTAGGTAGGTAGATTGATAGATACAGATAGGTAGGTAGGTAGATAGATAGATACAGATAGGTAGGTAGGTAGATAGATAGATACAGATATGTAGGTAGGTAGCTAGATAGATAGAGATAGGTAGGTAGGTAGGTAGATAGATAGAGATAGGTAGGTAGGTAGGTAGAGATAGTTAGGTAGGTAGGTAGATAGAAAGAGATAGTTAGGTAGGTAGGTAGATAGATACAGATAGGTAGGTAGGTAGATAGATAGAGATAGGTAGGTAGGTAGATTGATAGATACAGATAGGTAGGTAGGTAGGTAGATACATAGAGATAGGTAGGTAGGTAGATAGATAGATAGAGATAGGTAGGTAGGTAGATAGATAGATAGAGATAGGTAGGTAGGTAGATTGATAGATACAGATAGGTAGGTAGGTAGATAGATAGATACACATAGATAGGTAGGTAGATAGATAGATAGAGATAGGTAGGTAGGTAGATAGATAGATAGACATAGGTAGGTAGGTAGATTGATAGATACAGATAGGTAGGTAGGTAGATAGATAGATACAGATAGGTAGGTAGGTAGATAGATAGATAGAGATAGGTAGGTAGGTAGATTGATAGATACAGATTGGTAGGTAGGTAGATAGATAGATACAGATAGGTAGGTAGGTAGGTAGATAGATAGATACAGATATGTAGGTAGGTAGATAGATAGAGATAGGTAGGTAGGTAGGTAGATAGATAGAGATAGGTAGGTAGGTAGGTAGGTAGAGATAGTTAGGTAGGTAGGTAGATAGATAGATAGCGATAGGTAGGTAGGTAGGTAGATAGATACACATAGATAGGTAGGTAGATAGATAGATAGAGATAGGTAGGTAGGTAGATAGATAGATAGACATAGGTAGGTAGGTAGATTGATAGATACAGATAGGATGGTAGGTAGATAGATAGATACAGATAGATAGGTCGGTAGATAGATAGATAGAGATAGGTAGGTAGGTAGATAGATAGATAGAGATAGGTAGGTAGGTAGATTGATAGATACATAGGTAGGTAGGTAGATACAGATAGATTGATAGATACAGATAGGTAGGTAGGTAGATAGATAGGTAGGTAGATAGATAGATAAATACAGATAGGTAGGTAGGTAGGTAGGTAGATAGGTAGGTAGGTAGATAGATAAATACAGATAGGTAGGTAGGTAGATAGATACATATAGGTAGGTAGGTAGATAGATAGATACAGATAGGTAGGTAGGTAGATAGATAGATACAGATAGGTAGGTAGGTAGGTAGATTGATAGAGATGGGTAGGTAGGTAGGTAGGTAGATAGAGATAGGTAGGTAGGTAGATAGATAGATAGAGATAGGTAGGCAGGTAGATTGATAGATACAGATAGGTAGGTAGGTAGATAGATAGATAAAGATAGGTAGGTAGGTAGATAGATAAATACAGATAGGTAGGTAGGTAGATAGATAGATAGAGATAGGTAGGTAGATTGATAGAGACAGATAGGTAGGTAGGTAGATATATAGATAGAGATAGGTAGGTAGGTAGATTGATAGATACAGATAGGTAGGTAGGTAGATAGATAGATAGAGATAGGTAGGTAGGTAGATTGATAGATAGAGATAGGTAGGCAGGTAGATAGATAGATAGAGATAAGTAGGTAGGTAGATTGATAGATACAGATAGGTAGGTACGTAGATAGATAGATAGAGATAGGTAGGTAGGTAGATAGATAGATAGAGATAGGTAGGTAGGTAGATAGATAGAGATAGGTAGGTAGGTATATAGATAGATCGATAGAGATAGGTACGTAGGTAGATAGATAGATAGATACAGATAGGTAGCTAGGTAGATAGATACAGATAGGTAGGTAGGTAGATAGATAGATACATATAGGTAGGTAGGTAGATAGATAGATACAGATAGGTAGGTAGGTAGATAGATAGATACAGATAGGTAGGTAGGTAGGTAGATTGATAGAGATGGGTAGGTAGGTAGGTAGATAGATAGAGATAGGTAGGTAGATAGATAGATAGATAGAGATAGGTAGGTAGGTAGGTAGGTAGATAGATAGAGATAGGTTGGTAGGTAGATAGATAGATAGAGATAGATAGGTAGGTAGATTGATAGAGACAGATAGGTAGTTAGGTAGATAGATAGATAGAGATAGGTAGGTAGGTAGATTGATAGATAGATACAGATAGGTAGCTAGGTAGATAGATACAGATAGGTAGGTAGGTAGATAGATATATACAGATAGGTAGGTAGTTAGATAGATAGATAGAGATATGTAGGTAGGTAGATAGATAGATAGAGATAGGTAGGTAGGTAGATAGAGATAGGTAGGTAGGTAGATAGATAGATAGAGATAGGTAGGTAGGTAGATTGATAGATACATAGGTAGGTAGGTAGATACAGATAGATTGATAGATACAGATAGGTAGGTAGGTAGATAGATAGGTAGGTAGGTAGATAGATAAATACAGATAGGTAGGTAGGTAGGTAGGTAGATAGAGATAGGTAGGTAGGTAGATAGATAGATAGAGATAGGTAGGCAGGTAGATTGATAGATACAGATAGGTAGGTAGGTAGATAGATAGATAAAGATAGGTAGGTAGGTAGATAGATAAATACAGATAGGTAGGTAGGTAGATAGATAGATAGAGATAGGTAGGTAGATTGATAGAGACAGATAGGTAGGTAGGTAGATATATAGATAGAGATAGGTAGGTAGGTAGATTGATAGATACAGATAGGTAGGTAGGTAGATAGATAGATAGAGATAGGTAGGTAGGTAGATTGATAGATAGAGATAGGTAGGCAGGTAGATAGATAGATAGAGATAAGTAGGTAGGTAGATTGATAGATACAGATAGGTAGGTACGTAGATAGATAGATAGAGATAGGTAGGTAGGTAGATAGATAGATAGAGATAAGTAGGTAGGTATATAGATAGATCGATAGAGATAGGTACGTAGGTAGATAGATAGATAGAGATAGGTAGGTAGGTAGATTGATAGATACAGATCGGTAGGTAGGTAGATAGATAGATATAGATAGGTAGGTAGGTAGATAGATAGATACAGATATGTAGGTAGGTAGGTAGATAGATAGATACAGATAGGTAGGTAGGTAGATAGATAGAGATAGATAGGTAGGTAGATTGATAGAGACAGATAGGTAGGTAGGTAGATAGATAGATAGAGATAAGTAGGTAGGTAGATTGATAGATACAGATAGGTAGGTAGGTAGATAGATAGATACAGATAGGTAGGTAGATATATAGATAAAGATAGGTAGGTAGGTAAATAGATAGATAGAGATAGGTAGGTAGGTAGGTAGATAGATAGAGATAGGTAGGTAGGTAGGTAGGTATATAGATAGAGATAGGTAGGTAGGTAGATTGATAGAGACAGATAGGTAGGTAGGTAGATAGATAGATAGATAGATAGATAGATAGATAGATAGATAGATAGATAGAGATAGGTAGGTAGGTAGGTAGGTAGAGATAGTTAGGTAGGTAGGTAGATAGAAAGAGATAGTTAGGTAGGTAGGTAGATAGATACAGATAGGTAGGTAGGTAGGTAGATAGATAGATACAGATATGTAGGTAGGTAGCTAGATAGATAGAGATAGGTAGGTAGGTAGGTAGATAGATAGAGATAGGTAGGTAGGTAGGTAGGTAGAGATAGTTAGGTAGGTAGGTAGATAGAAAGAGATAGTTAGATAGGTAGGTAGATAGATACAGATAGGTAGGTAGGTAGATAGATAGAGATAGGTAGGTAGGTAGATTGATAGATACAGATAGGTAGGTAGGTAGGTAGATACATAGAGATAGGTAGGTAGGTAGATAGATTGATAGATAGAGATAGGTAGGTAGGTAGATAGATAGATAGAGATAGGTAGGTAGGTAGATTGATAGATACAGATAGGTAGGTACGTAGATAGATAGATAGAGATAGGTAGGTAGGTAGATAGATAGATAGATAGAGATAGGTAGGTAGGTAGATAGATAGATAGAGATAGGTAGGTAGGTATATAGATAGATCGATAGAGATAGGTAGGTAGGTAGATAGATAGATAGAGATAGGTAGGTAGGTAGGTAGGTAGGTAGAGATAGTTAGGTAGGTAGGTAGATAGAAAGAGATAGTTAGGTAGGTAGGTAGGTAGATACAGATAGGTAGGTAGGTAGATAGATAGAGATAGGTAGGTAGGTAGATTGATAGATACAGATAGGTAGGTAGGTAGGTAGATACATAGAGATACGTAGGTAGGTAGATAGATAGATAGAGATAGGTAGGTAGGTAGATAGATAGATAGAGATAGGTAGGTAGGTAGATTGATAGATACAGATAGGTAGGTAGGTAGATAGATAGATACACATAGATAGGTAGGTAGATAGATAGATAGAGATAGGTAGGTAGGTAGATAGATAGATAGACATAGGTAGGTAGGTAGATTGATAGATACAGATAGGTAGGTAGGTAGATAGATAGATACAGATAGGTAGGTAGGTAGATAGATAGATAGAGATAGGTAGGTAGGTAGATTGATAGATACAGATTGGTAGGTAGGTAGATAGATAGATACAGATAGGTAGGTAGGTAGGTAGATAGATAGATACAGATATGTAGGTAGGTAGATAGATAGAGATAGGTAGGTAGGTAGGTAGATAGATAGAGATAGGTAGGTAGGTAGAGATAGTTAGGTAGGTAGGTAGATAGATAGATAGCGATAGGTAGGTAGGTAGATTGATAGATAGAGATAGGTAGGTAGGTAGATTGATAGATACATAGGTAGGTAGGTAGATACAGATAGATTGATAGATACAGATAGGTAGGTAGGTAGATAGATAGGTAGGTAGATAGATAGATAAATACAGATAGGTAGGTAGGTAGGTAGGTAGATAGAGATAGGTAGGTAGGTAGATAGATAGATAGAGATAGGTAGGTAGGTAGATTGATAGATACAGATAGGTAGGTAGGTAGATAGATAGATAAAGATAGGTAGGTAGGTAGGTACATAGATAAATACAGATAGGTAGGTAGGTAGATAGATAGATAGAGATAGGTAGGTAGGTAGATATATAGATAGAGATAGGTAGGTAGGTAGATTGATAGATACAGATAGGTAGGTAGGTAGATAGATAGATAGAGATAGGTAGGCAGGTAGATAGATAGATAGAGATAAGTAGGTAGGTAGATTGATAGATACAGATAGGTAGGTACGTAGATAGATAGATAGAGATAGGTAGGTAGGTAGATAGATAGATAGAGATAGGTAGGTAGGTAGATAGATAGATAGAGATAGGTAGGTAGGTATATAGATAGATCGATAGAGATAGGTAGGTAGGTAGATAGATAGATAGAGATAGGTAGGTAGGTAGATTGATAGATACAGATAGGTAGGTAGGTAGATAGATAGATACAGATAGGTAGGTAGGTAGATAGATAGAGATAGATAGGTAGGTAGATTGATAGAGACAGATAGGTAGGTAGGTAGATAGATAGATACAGATAGGTAGGTAAATAGATAGATACAGATAGGTAGGTAGGTAAATAGATAGATAGAGATAGGTAGGTAGCTAGGTAGATAGATAGAGATAGGTAGGTAGGTAGGTAGGTAGATAGAGATAGGTAGGTAGGTAGATTGATAGAGACAGATAGGTAGGTAGGTAGATAGATAGATAGATAGATAGAGATAGGTAGGTAGGTAGGTAGGTAGAGATAGTTAGGTAGGTAGGTAGATAGAAAGAGATAGTTAGGTAGGTAGGTAGATAGATACAGATAGGTAGGTAGGTAGATAGATAGATAGAGATAGGTAGGTAGGTAGATTGATAGATACAGATAGGTAGGTAGGTAGATAGATAGATACAGATAGGTAGGTAGGTAGGTAGATAGATAGATACAGATATGTAGGTAGGTAGATAGATAGATAGAGATAGGTAGGTAGGTAGATAGATAGAGATAGGTAGGTAGGTAGGAAGGTAGAGATAGTTAGGTAGGTAGGTAGGTAGATAGAAAGAGATAGTTAGGTAGGTAGGTAGATAGATACAGATAGGTAGGTAGGTAGATAGATAGATAGAGATAGGTAGGTAGGTAGAATGATAGATACAGATAGGTAGGTAGGTAGGTAGGTAGATACATAGAGATAGGTAGGTAGGTAGGTAGATAGATAGATAGAGATAGGTAGGTAGGTAGATAGATAGATAGAGATAGGTAGGTAGGTAGATTGATAGATACAGATAGGTAGGTAGGTAGATAGATTGATACACATAGATAGGTAGGTAGATAGATAGATAGAGATAGGTAGGTAGGTAGATAGATAGATAGACATAGGTAGGTAGGTAGATTGATAGATACAGATAGGTAGGTAGGTAGATAGATAGATACAGATAGGTAGGTAGGTAGATAGATAGATAGAGATAGGTAGGTAGGTAGATTGATAGATACAGATAGGTAGGTAGGTAGATAGATAGATACAGATAGGTAGGTAAGTAGATAGATAGATACAGATAGGTAGGTAGGTAGATAGATAGATAGAGATAGGTAGGTAGGTATATAGATAGATCGATAGAGATAGGTAGGTAGGTAGATAGATAGATAGAGATAGGTAGGTAGGTAGGTAGGTAGGTAGAGATAGTTAGGTAGGTAGGTAGATAGAAAGAGATAGTTAGGTAGGTAGGTAGATAGATACAGATAGGTAGGTAGGTAGATAGATAGATAGAGATAGGTAGGTAGGTAGATTGATAGATACAGATAGGTAGGTAGGTAGATAGATAGATACAGATAGGTAGGTAGGTAGGTAGATAGATAGATACAGATATGTAGGTAGGTAGCTAGATAGATAGAGATAGGTAGGTAGGTAGGTAGATAGATAGAGATAGGTAGGTAGGTAGGTAGAGATAGTTAGGTAGGTAGGTAGATAGAAAGAGATAGTTAGGTAGGTAGGTAGGTAGATACAGATAGGTAGGTAGGTAGATAGATAGAGATAGGTAGGTAGGTAGATTGATAGATACAGATAGGTAGGTAGGTAGGTAGATACATAGAGATACGTAGGTAGGTAGATAGATAGATAGAGATAGGTAGGTAGGTAGATAGATAGATAGAGATAGGTAGGTAGGTAGATTGATAGATACAGATAGGTAGGTAGGTAGATAGATAGATACACATAGATAGGTAGGTAGATAGATAGATAGAGATAGGTAGGTAGGTAGATAGATAGATAGACATAGGTAGGTAGGTAGATTGATAGATACAGATAGGTAGGTAGGTAGATAGATAGATACAGATAGGTAGGTAGGTAGATAGATAGATAGAGATAGGTAGGTAGGTAGATTGATAGATACAGATTGGTAGGTAGGTAGATAGATAGATACAGATAGGTAGGTAGGTAGGTAGATAGATAGATACAGATATGTAGGTAGGTAGATAGATAGAGATAGGTAGGTAGGTAGGTAGATAGATAGAGATAGGTAGGTAGGTAGGTAGGTAGGTAGAGATAGTTAGGTAGGTAGGTAGATAGATAGATAGCGATAGGTAGGTAGGTAGATTGATAGATAGAGATAGGTAGGTAGGTAGATTGATAGATACATAGGTAGGTAGGTAGATACAGATAGATTGATAGATACAGATAGGTAGGTAGGTAGATAGATAGGTAGGTAGATAGATAGATAAATACAGATAGGTAGGTAGGTAGGTAGGTAGATAGAGATAGGTAGGTAGGTAGATAGATAGATAGAGATAGGTAGGTAGGTAGATTGATAGATACAGATAGGTAGGTAGGTAGATAGATAGATAAAGATAGGTAGGTAGGTACATAGATAAATACAGATAGGTAGGTAGGTAGATAGATAGATAGAGATAGGTAGGTAGGTAGATATATAGATAGAGATAGGTAGGTAGGTAGATTGATAGATACAGATAGGTAGGTAGGTAGATAGATAGATAGAGATAGGTAGGCAGGTAGATAGATAGATAGAGATAAGTAGGTAGGTAGATTGATAGATACAGATAGGTAGGTACGTAGATAGATAGATAGAGATAGGTAGGTAGGTAGATAGATAGATAGAGATAGGTAGGTAGGTAGATAGATAGATAGAGATAGGTAGGTAGGTATATAGATAGATCGATAGAGATAGGTAGGTAGGTAGATAGATAGATAGAGATAGGTAGGTAGGTAGATTGATAGATACAGATAGGTAGGTAGGTAGATAGATAGATACAGATAGGTAGGTAGGTAGATAGATAGAGATAGATAGGTAGGTAGATTGATAGAGACAGATAGGTAGGTAGGTAGATAGATAGATACAGATAGGTAGGTAAATAGATAGATACAGATAGGTAGGTAGGTAAATAGATAAATAGAGATAGGTAGGTAGCTAGGTAGATAGATAGAGATAGGTAGGTAGGTAGGTAGGTAGGTAGATAGAGATAGGTAGGTAGGTAGATTGATAGAGACAGATAGGTAGGTAGATAGATAGATAGATAGATAGAGATAGGTAGGTAGGTAGGTAGGTAGAGATAGTTAGGTAGGTAGGTAGATAGAAAGAGATAGTTAGGTAGGTAGGTAGATAGATACAGATAGGTAGGTAGGTAGATAGATAGATAGAGATAGGTAGGTAGGTAGATTGATAGATACAGATAGGTAGGTAGGTAGATAGATAGATACAGATAGGTAGGTAGGTAGGTAGATAGATAGATACAGATATGTAGGTAGGTAGATAGATAGATAGAGATAGGTAGGTAGGTAGATAGATAGAGATAGGTAGGTAGGTAGGAAGGTAGAGATAGTTAGGTAGGTAGGTAGGTAGATAGAAAGAGATAGTTAGGTAGGTAGGTAGATAGATACAGATAGGTAGGTAGGTAGATAGATAGATAGAGATAGGTAGGTAGGTAGAATGATAGATACAGATAGGTAGGTAGGTAGGTAGGTAGATACATAGAGATAGGTAGGTAGGTAGGTAGATAGATAGATAGAGATAGGTAGGTAGGTAGATAGATAGATAGAGATAGGTAGGTAGGTAGATTGATAGATACAGATAGGTAGGTAGGTAGATAGATAGATACACATAGATAGGTAGGTAGATAGATAGATAGAGATAGGTAGGTAGGTAGATAGATAGATAGACATAGGTAGGTAGGTAGATTGATAGATACAGATAGGTAGGTAGGTAGATAGATAGATACAGATAGGTAGGTAGGTAGATAGATAGATAGAGATAGGTAGGTAGGTAGATTGATAGATACAGATAGGTAGGTAGGTAGATAGATAGATACAGATAGGTAGGTAAGTAGATAGATAGATACAGATAGGTAGGTAGGTAGATAGATAGATAGAGATAGGTAGGTAGGTAGGTAGGTAGATAGATAGAGATAGGTAGGTAGGTAGGTAGGTAGAGATAGTTAGGTAGGTAGGTAGATAGAAAGAGATAGTTAGGTAGGTAGGTAGATAGATACAGATAGGTAGGTAGGTAGATAGATAGATAGAGATAGGTAGGTAGGTAGATTGATAGATACAGATAGGTAGGTAGGTAGGTAGATACATAGATATAGGTAGGTAGGTAGATAGATAGATAGAGATAGGTAGGTAGGTAGATTGATAGATACAGATAGGTAGGTAGGTAGATAGATAGATACAGATAGATAGGTAGGTAGATAGATAGATAGAGATAGGTAGGTAGGTAGATAGATAGATAGACATAGGTAGGTAGGTAGATTGATAGATACAGATAGGTAGGTAGGTAGATAGATAGATACAGATAGGTAGGTAGATAGATAGATAGATAGAGATAGGTAGGTAGATAGATAAATACAGATAGGTAGGTACGTAGATAGATGGAGATAGGTAGGTAGATTGATAGAGACAGATAGGTAGGTAGGTTGATATATAGATAGAGATAGGTAGGTAGGTAGATTGATAGATACAGATAGGTAGGTAGGTAGATAGATGGATAGAGATAGGTAGGTAGGCAGATTGATAGATAGAGATAGGTAGGCAGGTAGATAGATAGATAGAGATAAGTAGGTAGGTAGATTGATAGATACAGATAGGTAGGTAGGTAGATAGATAGATAGAGATAGGTAGGTAGGTAGATAGATAGATAGAGATAGGTAGGTAGGTAGATAGATAGAGTTAGGTAGGTAGGTAGGAAGATAGATAGCTACAGGTAGGTATGTAGGTAGATAGATAGATACAGATAGGTAGGTAGGTAGATAGATAGATACAGATATGTAGGTAAGTAGATAGATAGATAGAGATAGGTAGGTAGGTAGGTAGATAGATACAGATAGGTAGGTAGGTAGATAGATAGATAGAGATAGGTAGGTAGGTAGATTGATAGATACAGGTAGGTAGGTAGGTAGGTAGATAGATAGATACAGATAGGTAGGTAGGTAGATAGATAGATACAGATATGTAGGTAGGTAGATAGATAGATAGAGATAGGTACGTAGGTAGGTAGATAGATAGAGATAGGTAGATAGGTAGGTAGGTAGAGATAGTTAGGTAGGTAGATAGAAAGAGATAGTTAGGTAGGTAGGTAGATAGATACAGATAGGTAGGTAGGTAGATAGATAGATAGAGATAGGTAGGTAGGTAGATTGATAGATACAGATAGGTAGTTAGGTAGGTAGATACATAGAGATAGGTAGGTAGGTAGATAGATAGATAGAGATAGGTAGGTAGGTAGATAGATAGATAGAGATAGGTAGGTAGGTAGATTGATAGATACAGATAGGTAGGTAGGTAGATAGATAGATACAGATAGATAGGTAGGTAGATAGATAGATAGAGATAGGTAGGTAGGTAGATAGAGAGATAGAGATAGGTAGGTAGGTAGATTGATAGATACAGATAGGTAGGTAGGTAGATAGATAGATAAATACAGATAAGTAGGTAGGTAGATTGATAGATACAGATAGGTAGGTAGGTAGATAGATAGATAGAGATAGGTAGGTAGGTAGATAGATAGATAGAGATAGGTAGGTAGGTAGATAGATAGAGTTAGGTAGGTAGGTAGGAAGATAGATAGCTACAGGTAGGTATGTAGATAGATAGATAGATACAGATAGGTAGGTAGGTAGATAGATAGATACAGATATGTAGGTAAGTAGATAGATAGATAGAGATAGGTAGGTAGGTAGGTAGATAGATACAGATAGGTAGGTAGGTAGATAGATAGATAGAGATAGGTAGGTAGGTAGATTGATAGATACAGGTAGGTAGGTAGGTAGGTAGATAGATAGATACAGATAGGTAGGTAGGTAGGTAGGTAGATAGATACAGATATGTAGGTAGGTAGGTAGATAGATAGATAGAGATAGGTACGTAGGTAGGTAGATAGATAGAGATAGGTAGATAGGTAGGTAGGTAGAGATAGTTAGGTAGGTAGATAGAAAGAGATAGTTAGGTAGGTAGGTAGATAGATACAGATAGGTAGGTAGGTAGATAGATAGATAGAGATAGGTAGGTAGGTAGATTGATAGATACAGATAGGTAGTTAGGTAGGTAGATACATAGAGATAGGTAGGTAGGTAGATAGATAGATAGAGATAGGTAGGTAGGTAGATAGATAGATAGAGATAGGTAGGTAGGTAGATTGATAGATACAGATAGGTAGGTAGGTAGATAGATAGATACAGATAGATAGGTAGGTAGATAGATAGATAGAGATAGGTAGGTAGGTAGATAGAGAGATAGAGATAGGTAGGTAGGTAGATTGATAGATACAGATAGGTAGGTAGGTAGATAGATAGATATAGATAGGTAGGTAGGTAGGTAGATAGATAGATACAGATATGTAGGTAGGTAGATAGATAGAGATAGGTAGGTAGGTAGGTAGATAGATAGAGATAGGTAGGTAGGTAGGTAGGTAGAGATAGTTAGGTAGGTAGGTAGATAGAAAGAGATAGTTAGGTAGGTAGGTAGATAGATACAGATAGGTAGGTAGGTAGATAGATAGATAGAGATAGGTAGGTAGGTAGGTAGATTGATAGATACAGATAGGTAGGTAGGTAGGTAGATACATAGAGATAGGTAGGTAGGTAGATAGATAGATAGATAGAGATAGGTAGGTAGGTAGATAGATAGAGATAGGTAGGTAGGTAGGTAGGTAGAGATAGTTAGGTAGGTAGGTAGATAGAAAGAGATAGTTAGGTAGGTAGGTAGATAGATACAGATAGGTAGGTAGGTAGATAGATAGATAGAGATAGGTAGGTAGGTAGATTGATAGATAGAGATAGGTAGGTAGGTAGGTAGGTAGATACATAGAGATAGGTAGGTAGGTAGATAGATAGATAGAGATAGGTAGGTAAGTAGATAGATAGATAGAGATAGGTAGGTAGGTAGATTGATAGATACAGATAGGTAGGTAGGTAGATAGATAGATACAGATAGATAGGTAGGTAGATAGATAGATAGAGATAGGTAGGTAGGTAGATAGATAGATAGACATAGGTAGGTAGGTAGATTGATAGATACAGATAGGTAGGTAAGTAGATAGATAGATACAGATAGGTAGGTAGGTAGATAGACAGATAGAGATAGGTAGGTAGGTAGATTGATAGATACATTTAGGTAGGTAGGTAGATAGATAGATACAGATAGGTAGGTAGGTAGGTAGATAGATAGATACAGATATGTAGGTAGGTAGATAGATAGATAGAGATAGGTAGGTAGGTAGGTAGATAGATAGAGATAGGTAGGTAGGTAGGTAGGTAGGTAGGTAGGTAGAGATAGTTAGGTAGGTAGGTAGATAGAAAGAGATAGTTAGGTAGGTAGGTAGATAGATACAGATAGGTAGGTAGGTAGATAGATAGAGATAGGTAGGTAGGTAGATTGATAGATACAGATAGGTAGGTAGGTAGGTAGATACATAGAGATAGGTAGGTAGGTAGATAGATAGAGATAGGTAGGTAGGTAGATAGATAGAGATAGGTAGGTAGGTAGATTGATAGATACAGATAGGTAGGTAGGTAGATAGATACAGATAGATAGGTAGGTAGATAGATAGATAGAGATAGGTAGGTAGGTAGATAGATAGATAGACATAGGTAGGTAGGTAGATTGATAGATACAGATAGGTAGGTAGGTAGATAGATAGATACAGATAGGTAGGTAGATAGATAGATAGATAGATAGATAGAGATAGGTAGGTAGGTAGATCGATAAATACAGATAGGTAGGTAGGTAGATAGATACAGATAGATAGGTAGGTAGATAGATAGATAGAGATAGGTAGGTAGGTAGGTAGGTAGAGATAGTTAGGTAGGTAGGTAGATAGAAAGAGATAGTTAGGTAGGTAGGTAGATAGATACAGATAGGTAGGTAGGTAGATAGATAGATAGAGATAGGTAGGTAGGTAGATTGATAGATACAGATAGGTAGGTAGGTAGATAGATAGATACAGATAGGTAGGTAGGTAGGTAGATAGATAGATACAGATATGTAGGTAGGTAGATAGATAGATAGAGATAGGTAGGTAGGTAGGTAGGTAGATAGATAGAGATAGGTAGGTAGGTAGGAAGGTAGAGATAGTTAGGTAGGTAGGTAGATAGAAAGAGATAGTTAGGTAGGTAGGTAGATAGATACAGATAGGTAGGTAGGTAGATAGATAGATAGAGATAGGTAGGTAGGTAGATTGATAGATACAGATAGGTAGGTAGGTAGGTAGATACATAGAGATAGGTAGGTAGGTAGATAGATAGATAGAGATAGGTAGGTAAGTAGATTGATAGATACAGATAGGTAGGTAGGTAGATAGATAGATACACATAGATAGGTAGGTAGATAGATAGATAGAGATAGGTAGGTAGGTAGATAGATAGATAGACATAAGTAGGTAGGTAGATTGATAGATACAGATAGGTAGGTAGATAGATAGATAGATACAGATAGGTAGGTAGGTAGATAGATAGATAGAGATAGGTAGGTAGGTAGATTGATAGATACAGATAGGTAGGTAGGTAGATAGATAGATACAGATAGGTAGGTAGGTAGATAGATAGAGATAGGTAGGTAGGTAGGTAGATAGATAGAGATAGGTAGGTAGGTAGGAAGGTAGAGATAGTTAGGTAGGTAGGTAGATAGAAAGAGATAGTTAGGTAGGTAGGTAGATAGATACAGATAGGTAGGTAGGTAGATAGATAGATAGAGATAGGTAGGTAGGTAGATTGATAGATACAGATAGGTAGGTAGGTAGGTAGATACATAGAGATAGGTAGGTAGGTAGATAGATAGATAGAGATAGGTAGGTAGGTAGATTGATAGATACAGATAGATAGGTAGGTAGGTAGATAGATACAGATAGATAGGTAGGTAGATAGATAGATAGAGATAGGTAGGTAGGTAGATAGATAGATAGACATAGGTAGGTAGGTAGATTGATAGATACAGATAGGTAGGTAGGTAGATAGATAGATACAGATAGGTAGGTAGATAGATAGATAGATAGAGATAGGTAGGTAGATAGATAAATACAGATAGGTAGGTACGTAGATAGATGGAGATAGGTAGGTAGATTGATAGAGACAGATAGGTAGGTAGGTTGATATATAGATAGAGATAGGTAGGTAGGTAGATTGATAGATACAGATAGGTAGGTAGGTAGATAGATGGATAGAGATAGGTAGGTAGGCAGATTGATAGATAGAGATAGGTAGGCAGGTAGATAGATAGATAGAGATAAGTAGGTAGGTAGATTGATAGATACAGATAGGTAGGTAGGTAGATAGATAGATAGAGATAGGTAGGTAGGTAGATAGATAGATAGAGATAGGTAGGTAGGTAGATAGATAGAGTTAGGTAGGTAGGTAGGAAGATAGATAGCTACAGGTAGGTATGTAGGTAGATAGATAGATACAGATAGGTAGGTAGGTAGATAGATAGATACAGATATGTAGGTAAGTAGATAGATAGATAGAGATAGGTAGGTAGGTAGGTAGATAGATACAGATAGGTAGGTAGGTAGATAGATAGATAGAGATAGGTAGGTAGGTAGATTGATAGATACAGGTAGGTAGGTAGGTAGGTAGATAGATAGATACAGATAGGTAGGTAGGTAGGTAGATAGATACAGATATGTAGGTAGGTAGATAGATAGATAGAGATAGGTACGTAGGTAGGTAGATAGATAGAGATAGGTAGATAGGTAGGTAGGTAGAGATAGTTAGGTAGGTAGATAGAAAGAGATAGTTAGGTAGGTAGGTAGATAGATACAGATAGGTAGGTAGGTAGATAGATAGATAGAGATAGGTAGGTAGGTAGATTGATAGATACAGATAGGTAGTTAGGTAGGTAGATACATAGAGATAGGTAGGTAGGTAGATAGATAGATAGAGATAGGTAGGTAGGTAGATAGATAGATAGAGATAGGTAGGTAGGTAGATTGATAGATACAGATAGGTAGGTAGGTAGATAGATAGATACAGATAGATAGGTAGGTAGATAGATAGATAGAGATAGGTAGGTAGGTAGATAGAGAGATAGAGATAGGTAGGTAGGTAGATTGATAGATACAGATAGGTAGGTAGGTAGATAGATAGATAAATACAGATAAGTAGGTAGGTAGATTGATAGATACAGATAGGTAGGTAGGTAGATAGATAGATAGAGATAGGTAGGTAGGTAGATAGATAGATAGAGATAGGTAGGTAGGTAGATAGATAGAGTTAGGTAGGTAGGTAGGAAGATAGATAGCTACAGGTAGGTATGTAGGTAGATAGATAGATACAGATAGGTAGGTAGGTAGATAGATAGATACAGATATGTAGGTAAGTAGATAGATAGATAGAGATAGGTAGGTAGGTAGGTAGATAGATACAGATAGGTAGGTAGGTAGATAGATAGATAGAGATAGGTAGGTAGGTAGATTGATAGATACAGGTAGGTAGGTAGGTAGGTAGATAGATAGATACAGATAGGTAGGTAGGTAGGTAGGTAGATAGATACAGATATGTAGGTAGGTAGATAGATAGATAGAGATAGGTACGTAGGTAGGTAGATAGATAGAGATAGGTAGATAGGTAGGTAGGTAGAGATAGTTAGGTAGGTAGATAGAAAGAGATAGTTAGGTAGGTAGGTAGATAGATACAGATAGGTAGGTAGGTAGGTAGATAGATAGATAGAGATAGGTAGGTAGGTAGATTGATAGATACAGATAGGTAGTTAGGTAGGTAGATACATAGAGATAGGTAGGTAGGTAGATAGATAGATAGAGATAGGTAGGTAGGTAGATAGATAGATAGAGATAGGTAGGTAGGTAGATTGATAGATACAGATAGGTAGGTAGGTAGATAGATAGATACAGATAGATAGGTAGGTAGATAGATAGATAGAGATAGGTAGGTAGGTAGATAGAGAGATAGAGATAGGTAGGTAGGTAGATTGATAGATACAGATAGGTAGGTAGGTAGATAGATAGATATAGATAGGTAGGTAGGTAGGTAGATAGATAGATACAGATATGTAGGTAGGTAGATAGATAGAGATAGGTAGGTAGGTAGGTAGATAGATAGAGATAGGTAGGTAGGTAGGTAGGTAGAGATAGTTAGGTAGGTAGGTAGATAGAAAGAGATAGTTAGGTAGGTAGGTAGATAGATACAGATAGGTAGGTAGGTAGATAGATAGATAGAGATAGGTAGGTAGGTAGGTAGATTGATAGATACAGATAGGTAGGTAGGTAGGTAGATACATAGAGATAGGTAGGTAGGTAGATAGATAGATAGAGATAGGTAGGTAGGTAGATAGATAGAGATAGGTAGGTAGGTAGGTAGGTAGAGATAGTTAGGTAGGTAGGTAGATAGAAAGAGATAGTTAGGTAGGTAGGTAGATAGATACAGATAGGTAGGTAGGTAGATAGATAGATAGAGATAGGTAGGTAGGTAGATTGATAGATAGAGATAGGTAGGTAGGTAGGTAGGTAGATACATAGAGATAGGTAGGTAGGTAGATAGATAGATAGAGATAGGTAGGTAAGTAGATAGATAGATAGAGATAGGTAGGTAGGTAGATTGATAGATACAGATAGGTAGGTAGGTAGATAGATAGATACAGATAGATAGGTAGGTAGATAGATAGATAGAGATAGGTAGGTAGGTAGATAGATAGATAGACATAGGTAGGTAGGTAGATTGATAGATACAGATAGGTAGGTAAGTAGATAGATAGATACAGATAGGTAGGTAGGTAGATAGACAGATAGAGATAGGTAGGTAGGTAGATTGATAGATACATTTAGGTAGGTAGGTAGATAGATAGATACAGATAGGTAGGTAGGTAGGTAGATAGATAGATACAGATATGTAGGTAGGTAGATAGATAGATAGAGATAGGTAGGTAGGTAGGTAGGTAGATAGAGATAGGTAGGTAGGTAGGTAGGTAGGTAGGTAGAGATAGTTAGGTAGGTAGGTAGATAGATACAGATAGGTAGGTAGGTAGATAGAGATAGGTATGTAGGTAGATTGATAGATACAGATAGGTAGGTAGGTAGGTAGATACATAGAGATAGGTAGCTAGGTAGATAGATAGAGATAGGTAGGTAGGTAGATAGATAGAGATAGGTAGGTAGGTAGATTGATAGATACAGATAGGTAGGTAGGTAGATAGATACAGATAGATAGGTAGGTAGATAGATAGATAGAGATAGGTAGGTAGGTAGATAGATAGATAGACATAGGTAGGTAGGTAGATTGATAGATACAGATAGGTAGGTAGGTAGATAGATAGATACAGATAGGTAGGTAGATAGATAGATAGATAGATAGATAGAGATAGGTAGGTAGGTAGATCGATAAATACAGATAGGTAGGTAGGTAGATAGATACAGATAGATAGGTAGGTAGATAGATAGATAGAGATAGGTAGGTAGGTAGGTAGGTAGAGATAGTTAGGTAGGTAGGTAGATAGAAAGAGATAGTTAGGTAGGTAGGTAGATAGATACAGATAGGTAGGTAGGTAGATAGATAGATAGAGATAGGTAGGTAGGTAGATTGATAGATACAGATAGGTAGGTAGGTAGATAGATAGATACAGATAGGTAGGTAGGTAGGTAGATAGATAGATACAGATATGTAGGTAGGTAGATAGATAGATAGAGATAGGTAGGTAGGTAGGTAGGTAGATAGATAGAGATAGGTAGGTAGGTAGGAAGGTAGAGATAGTTAGGTAGGTAGGTAGATAGAAAGAGATAGTTAGGTAGGTAGGTAGATAGATACAGATAGGTAGGTAGGTAGATAGATAGATAGATAGAGATAGGTAGGTAGGTAGATTGATAGATACAGATAGGTAGGTAGGTAGGTAGATACATAGAGATAGGTAGGTAGGTAGATAGATAGATAGAGATAGGTAGGTAAGTAGATTGATAGATACAGATAGGTAGGTAGGTAGATAGATAGATACACATAGATAGGTAGGTAGATAGATAGATAGAGATAGGTAGGTAGGTAGATAGATAGATAGACATAAGTAGGTAGGTAGATTGATAGATACAGATAGGTAGGTAGGTAGATAGATAGATACAGATAGGTAGGTAGGTAGATAGATAGATAGAGATAGGTAGGTAGGTAGATTGATAGATACAGATAGGTAGGTAGGTAGATAGATAGATACAGATAGGTAGGTAAGTAGATAGATAGATACAGATAGGTAGGTAGGTAGATAGATAGAGATAGGTAGGTAGGTAGGTAGATAGATAGAGATAGGTAGGTAGGTAGGTAGGTAGAGATAGTTAGGTAGGTAGGTAGATAGAAAGAGATAGTTAGGTAGGTAGATAGATAGATAGACATAAGTAGGTAGGTAGATTGATAGATACAGATAGGTAGGTAGGTAGATAGATAGATACAGATAGGTAGGTAGGTAGATAGATAGATAGAGATAGGTAGGTAGGTAGATTGATAGATACAGATAGGTAGGTAGGTAGATAGATAGATACAGATAGGTAGGTAAGTAGATAGATAGATACAGATAGGTAGGTAGGTAGATAGATAGAGATAGGTAGGTAGGTAGGTAGATAGATAGAGATAGGTAGGTAGGTAGGTAGGTAGAGATAGTTAGGTAGGTAGGTAGATAGAAAGAGATAGTTAGGTAGGTAGGTAGATAGATACAGATAGGTAGGTAGGTAGATAGATAGATAGAGATAGGTAGGTAGGTAGATTGATAGATACAGATAGATAGGTAGGTAGATAGATAGATACAGATAGATAGGTAGGTAGATAGATAGATAGAGATAGGTAGGTAGGTAGATAGATAGATAGACATAGGTAGGTAGGTAGATTGATAGATACAGATAGGTAGGTAGGTAGATAGATAGATACAGATAGGTAGGTAGATAGATAGATAGATAGATAGAGATAGGTAGGTAGGTAGATAGATAAATACAGATAGGTAGGTAGGTAGATAGATGGAGATAGGTAGGTAGATAGATAGATAGATAGAGATAGGTAGGTAGGTAGATTGATAGATACAGATAGGTAGGTAGGTAGATAGATAGATACAGGTAGGTAGGTAGGTAGATAGATACAGATAGGTAGGTAGATAGATAGATAGAGATAGGTAGGTAGGTAGGTAGGTAGAGATAGTTAGGTAGGTAGGTAGATAGAAAGAGATAGTTAGGTAGGTAGGTAGATAGATACAGATAGGTAGGTAGGTAGATAGATAGATAGAGATAGGTAGGTAGGTAGATTGATAGATACAGATAGGTAGGTAGGTAGATAGATAGATAGATAGAGATAGGTAGGTAGGTAGATAGATAAATACAGATAGGTAGGTAGGTAGATAGATACAGATAGATAGGTAGGTAGATAGATAGATAGAGATAGGTAGGTAGGTAGAGATAGTTAGGTAGGTAGGTAGATAGAAAGAGATAGTTAGGTAGGTAGGTAGATAGATACAGATAGGTAGGTAGTTAGATAGATAGATACAGATAGGTAGGTAGGTAGATTGATAGATACAGATAGGTAGGTAGGTAGATAGATAGATACAGATAGGTAGGTAGGTAGATAGATAGATAGATACAGATATGTAGGTAGGTAGATAGATAGATAGAGATAGGTAGGTAGGTAGGTAGATAGATAGAGATAGGTAGGTAGGTAGGAAGGTAGAGATAGTTAGGTAGGTAGGTAGATAGAAAGAGATAGTTAGGTAGGTAGGTAGATAGATACAGATAGGTAGGTAGGTAGATAGATAGATAGAGATAGGTAGGTAGGTAGATTGATAGATACAGATAGGTAGGTAGGTAGGTAGATAAATAGAGATAGGTAGGTAGGTAGATAGATAGATAGAGATAGGTAGGTAGGTAGATAGATAGATAGAGATAGGTAGGTAGGTAGATTGATAGATACAGATAGGTAGGTAGGTAGATAGATAGATACACATAGATAGGTAGGTAGATAGATAGATAGAGATAGGTAGGTAGGTAGATAGATAGATAGACATAGGTAGGTAGGTAGATTGATAGATACAGATAGGTAGGTAGGTAGATAGATAGATACAGATAGGTAGGTAGGTAGATAGATAGATACAGATAGGTAGGTAGGTAGATAGATAGATAGAGATAGGTAGGTAGGTAGATTGATAGATACAGATAGGTAGGTAGGTAGATAGATAGATACAGATAGGTAGGTAAGTAGATAGATAGATACAGATAGGTAGGTAGGTAGATAGATAGATAGAGATAGGTAGGTAAGTAGATAGATAGATAGAGATAGGTAGGTAGATTGATAGAGACAGATAGGTAGGTAGGTAGATTGATAGATACAGATAGGTAGGTAGGTAGATAGATAGATACAGATAGGTAGGTAGGTAGATAGATAGATAGAGATAGGTAGGTAGGTAGATTGATAGATACAGATTGGTAGGTAGGTAGATAGATAGATACAGATAGGTAGGTAGGTAGGTAGATAGATAGATACAGATATGTAGGTAGGTAGATAGATAGAGATAGGTAGGTAGGTAGGTAGATAGATAGAGATAGGTAGGTAGGTAGGTAGGTAGGTAGGTAGAGATAGTTAGGTAGGTAGGTAGATAGATAGATAGCGATAGGTAGGTAGGTAGATTGATAGATAGAGATAGGTAGGTAGGTAGATTGATAGATACATAGGTAGGTAGGTAGATACAGATAGATTGATAGATACAGATAGGTAGGTAGGTAGATAGATAGGTAGGTAGATAGATAGATAAATACAGATAGGTAGGTAGGTAGGTAGGTAGATAGAGATAGGTAGGTAGGTAGATAGATAGATAGAGATAGGTAGGTAGGTAGATTGATAGATACAGATAGGTAGGTAGGTAGATAGATAGATAAAGATAGGTAGGTAGGTAGATAGATAAATACAGATAGGTAGGTAGGTAGATAGATAGATAGAGATAGGTAGGTAGGTAGATATATAGATAGAGATAGGTAGGTAGGTAGATTGATAGATACAGATAGGTAGGTAGGTAGATAGATAGATAGAGATAGGTAGGCAGGTAGATAGATAGATAGAGATAAGTAGGTAGGTAGATTGATAGATACAGATAGGTAGGTACGTAGATAGATAGATAGAGATAGGTAGGTAGGTAGATAGATAGATAGAGATAGGTAGGTAGGTAGATAGATAGATAGAGATAGGTAGGTAGGTATATAGATAGATCGATAGAGATAGGTAGGTAGGTAGATAGATAGATAGAGATAGGTAGGTAGGTAGATTGATAGATACAGATAGGTAGGTAGGTAGATAGATAGATACAGATAGGTAGGTAGGTAGATAGATAGAGATAGATAGGTAGGTAGATTGATAGAGACAGATAGGTAGGTAGGTAGATAGATAGATACAGATAGGTAGGTAAATAGATAGATACAGATAGGTAGGTAGGTAAATAGATAGATAGAGATAGGTAGGTAGCTAGGTAGATAGATAGAGATAGGTAGGTAGGTAGGTAGGTAGATAGAGACAGGTAGGTAGGTAGATTGATAGAGACAGATAGGTAGGTAGGTAGATAGATAGATAGATAGAGATAGGTAGGTAGGTAGGTAGGTAGAGATAGTTAGGTAGGTAGGTAGATAGAAAGAGATAGTTAGGTAGGTAGGTAGATAGATACAGATAGGTAGGTAGGTAGATAGATAGATAGAGATAGGTAGGTAGGTAGATTGATAGATACAGATAGGTAGGTAGGTAGATAGATAGATACAGATAGGTAGGTAGGTAGGTAGATAGATAGATACAGATATGTAGGTAGGTAGATAGATAGATAGAGATAGGTAGGTAGGTAGATAGATAGAGATAGGTAGGTAGGTAGGAAGGTAGAGATAGTTAGGTAGGTAGGTAGGTAGATAGAAAGAGATAGTTAGGTAGGTAGGTAGATAGATACAGATAGGTAGGTAGGTAGATAGATAGATAGAGATAGGTAGGTAGGTAGAATGATAGATACAGATAGGTAGGTAGGTAGGTAGGGTAGATACATAGAGATAGGTAGGTAGGTAGGTAGATAGATAGATAGAGATAGGTAGGTAGGTAGATAGATAGATAGAGATAGGTAGGTAGGTAGATTGATAGATACAGATAGGTAGGTAGGTAGATAGATAGATACACATAGATAGGTAGGTAGATAGATAGATAGAGATAGGTAGGTAGGTAGATAGATAGATAGACATAGGTAGGTAGGTAGATTGATAGATACAGATAGGTAGGTAGGTAGGTAGATAGATAGATACAGATAGGTAGGTAGGTAGATAGATAGATAGAGATAGGTAGGTAGGTAGATTGATAGATACAGATAGGTAGGTAGGTAGATAGATAGATACAGATAGGTAGGTAAGTAGATAGATAGATACAGATAGGTAGGTAGGTAGATAGATAGATAGAGATAGGTAGGTAGGTAGGTAGGTAGATAGATAGAGATAGGTAGGTAGGTAGGTAGGTAGAGATAGTTAGGTAGGTAGGTAGATAGAAAGAGATAGTTAGGTAGGTAGGTAGATAGATACAGATAGGTAGGTAGGTAGATAGATAGATAGAGATAGGTAGGTAGGTAGATTGATAGATACAGATAGGTAGGTAGGTAGGTAGATACATAGATATAGGTAGGTAGGTAGATAGATAGATAGAGATAGGTAGGTAGGTAGATTGATAGATACAGATAGGTAGGTAGGTAGATAGATAGATACAGATAGATAGGTAGGTAGATAGATAGATAGAGATAGGTAGGTAGGTAGATAGATAGATAGACATAGGTAGGTAGGTAGATTGATAGATACAGATAGGTAGGTAGGTAGATAGATAGATACAGATAGGTAGGTAGATAGATAGATAGATAGAGATAGGTAGGTAGATAGATAAATACAGATAGGTAGGTACGTAGATAGATGGAGATAGGTAGGTAGATTGATAGAGACAGATAGGTAGGTAGGTTGATATATAGATAGAGATAGGTAGGTAGGTAGATTGATAGATACAGATAGGTAGGTAGGTAGATAGATGGATAGAGATAGGTAGGTAGGCAGATTGATAGATAGAGATAGGTAGGCAGGTAGATAGATAGATAGAGATAAGTAGGTAGGTAGATTGATAGATACAGATAGGTAGGTAGGTAGATAGATAGATAGAGATAGGTAGGTAGGTAGATAGATAGATAGAGATAGGTAGGTAGGTAGATAGATAGAGTTAGGTAGGTAGGTAGGAAGATAGATAGCTACAGGTAGGTATGTAGGTAGATAGATAGATACAGATAGGTAGGTAGGTAGATAGATAGATACAGATATGTAGGTAAGTAGATAGATAGATAGAGATAGGTAGGTAGGTAGGTAGATAGATACAGATAGGTAGGTAGGTAGATAGATAGATAGAGATAGGTAGGTAGGTAGATTGATAGATACAGGTAGGTAGGTAGGTAGGTAGATAGATAGATACAGATAGGTAGGTAGGTAGGTAGGTAGATAGATACAGATATGTAGGTAGGTAGATAGATAGATAGAGATAGGTACGTAGGTAGGTAGATAGATAGAGATAGGTAGATAGGTAGGTAGGTAGAGATAGTTAGGTAGGTAGATAGAAAGAGATAGTTAGGTAGGTAGGTAGATAGATACAGATAGGTAGGTAGGTAGATAGATAGATAGAGATAGGTAGGTAGGTAGATTGATAGATACAGATAGGTAGTTAGGTAGGTAGATACATAGAGATAGGTAGGTAGGTAGATAGATAGATAGAGATAGGTAGGTAGGTAGATAGATAGATAGAGATAGGTAGGTAGGTAGATTGATAGATACAGATAGGTAGGTAGGTAGATAGATAGATACAGATAGATAGGTAGGTAGATAGATAGATAGAGATAGGTAGGTAGGTAGATAGAGAGATAGAGATAGGTAGGTAGGTAGATTGATAGATACAGATAGGTAGGTAGGTAGATAGATAGATATAGATAGGTAGGTAGGTAGGTAGATAGATAGATACAGATATGTAGGTAGGTAGATAGATAGAGATAGGTAGGTAGGTAGGTAGATAGATAGAGATAGGTAGGTAGGTAGGTAGGTAGGTAGAGATAGTTAGGTAGGTAGGTAGATAGAAAGAGATAGTTAGGTAGGTAGGTAGATAGATACAGATAGGTAGGTAGGTCGATAGATAGATAGAGATAGGTAGGTAGGTAGGTAGATTGATAGATACAGATAGGTAGGTAGGTAGGTAGATACATAGAGATAGGTAGGTAGGTAGATAGATAGATAGAGATAGGTAGGTAGGTAGATAGATAGAGATAGGTAGGTAGGTAGGTAGGTAGAGATAGTTAGGTAGGTAGGTAGATAGAAAGAGATAGTTAGGTAGGTAGGTAGATAGATACAGATAGGTAGGTAGGTAGATAGATAGATAGAGATAGGTAGGTAGGTAGATTGATAGATAGAGATAGGTAGGTAGGTAGGTAGGTAGATACATAGAGATAGGTAGGTAGGTAGATAGATAGATAGAGATAGGTAGGTAAGTAGATAGATAGATAGAGATAGGTAGGTAGGTAGATTGATAGATACAGATAGGTAGGTAGGTAGATAGATAGATACAGATAGATAGGTAGGTAGATAGATAGATAGAGATAGGTAGGTAGGTAGATAGATAGATAGACATAGGTAGGTAGGTAGATTGATAGATACAGATAGGTAGGTAAGTAGATAGATAGATACAGATAGGTAGGTAGGTAGATAGACAGATAGAGATAGGTAGGTAGGTAGATTGATAGATACAGATAGGTAGGTAGGTAGATAGATAGATACAGATAGGTAGGTAGGTAGGTAGATAGATAGATACAGATATGTAGGTAGGTAGATAGATAGATAGAGATAGGTAGGTAGGTAGGTAGATAGATAGAGATAGGTAGGTAGGTAGGTAGGTAGGTAGAGATAGTTAGGTAGGTAGGTAGATAGAAAGAGATAGTTAGGTAGGTAGGTAGATAGATACAGATAGGTAGGTAGGTAGATAGATAGAGATAGGTAGGTAGGTAGATTGATAGATACAGATAGGTAGGTAGGTAGGTAGATACATAGAGATAGGTAGGTAGGTAGATAGATAGAGATAGGTAGGTAGGTAGATAGATAGAGATAGGTAGGTAGGTAGATTGATAGATACAGATAGGTAGGTAGGTAGATAGATACAGATAGATAGGTAGGTAGATAGATAGATAGAGATAGGTAGGTAGGTAGATAGATAGATAGACATAGGTAGGTAGGTAGATTGATAGATACAGATAGGTAGGTAGGTAGATAGATAGATACAGATAGGTAGGTAGATAGATAGATAGATAGATAGATAGATAGAGATAGGTAGGTAGGTAGATCGATAAATACAGATAGGTAGGTAGGTAGATAGATACAGATAGATAGGTAGGTAGATAGATAGATAGAGATAGGTAGGTAGGTAGGTAGGTAGGTAGAGATAGTTAGGTAGGTAGGTAGATAGAAAGAGATAGTTAGGTAGGTAGGTAGATAGATACAGATAGGTAGGTAGGTAGATAGATAGATAGAGATAGGTAGGTAGGTAGATTGATAGATACAGATAGGTAGGTAGGTAGATAGATAGATACAGATAGGTAGGTAGGTAGGTAGATAGATAGATACAGATATGTAGGTAGGTAGATAGATAGATAGAGATAGGTAGGTAGGTAGGTAGGTAGATAGATAGAGATAGGTAGGTAGGTAGGAAGGTAGAGATAGTTAGGTAGGTAGGTAGATAGAAAGAGATAGTTAGGTAGGTAGGTAGATAGATACAGATAGGTAGGTAGGTAGATAGATAGATAGATAGAGATAGGTAGGTAGGTAGATTGATAGATACAGATAGGTAGGTAGGTAGATAGATAGATACACATAGATAGGTAGGTAGATAGATAGATAGAGATAGGTAGGTAGATAGATAGATAGACATAAGTAGGTAGGTAGATTGATAGATACAGATAGGTAGGTAGGTAGATAGATAGATACAGATAGGTAGGTAGGTAGATAGATAGATAGAGATAGGTAGGTAGGTAGATTGATAGATACAGATAGGTAGGTAGGTAGATAGATAGATACAGATAGGTAGGTAAGTAGATAGATAGATACAGATAGGTAGGTAGGTAGATAGATAGAGATAGGTAGGTAGGTACGTAGATAGATAGAGATAGGTAGGTAGGTAGGTAGGTAGAGATAGTTAGGTAGGTAGGTAGATAGAAAGAGATAGTTAGGTAGGTAGGTAGATAGATACAGATAGGTAGGTAGGTAGATAGATAGATAGAGATAGGTAGGTAGGTAGATTGATAGATACAGATAGGTAGGTAGGTAGGTAGATACATAGAGATAGGTAGGTAGGTAGATAGATAGATAGAGATAGGTAGGTAGGTAGATTGATAGATACAGATAGATAGGTAGGTAGATAGATAGGTAGGTAGATAGATAGATAGAGATAGGTAGGTAGGTAGATAGATAGATAGACATAGGTAGGTAGGTAGATTGATAGATACAGATAGGTAGGTAGGTAGATAGATAGATACAGATAGGTAGGTAGATAGATAGATAGATAGATAGAGATAGGTAGGTAGGTAGATAGATAAATACAGATAGGTAGGTAGGTAGATAGATGGAGATAGGTAGGTAGATAGATAGATAGATAGAGATAGGTAGGTAGGTAGATTGATAGATACAGATAGGTAGGTAGGTAGATAGATAGATACAGGTAGGTAGGTAGGTAGATAGATACAGATAGGTAGGTAGATAGATAGATAGAGATAGGTAGGTAGGTAGGTAGGTAGAGATAGTTAGGTAGGTAGGTAGATAGAAAGAGATAGTTAGGTAGGTAGGTAGATAGATACAGATAGGTAGGTAGGTAGATAGATAGATAGAGATAGGTAGGTAGGTAGATTGATAGATACAGATAGGTAGGTAGGTAGATAGATAGATAGATAGAGATAGGTAGGTAGGTAGATAGATAAATACAGATAGGTAGGTAGGTAGATAGATACAGATAGATAGGTAGGTAGATAGATAGATAGAGATAGGTAGGTAGGTAGGTAGAGATAGTTAGGTAGGTAGGTAGATAGAAAGAGATAGTTAGGTAGGTAGGTAGATAGATACAGATAGGTAGGTAGTTAGATAGATAGATAGAGATAGGTAGGTAGGTAGATTGATAGATACAGATAGGTAGGTAGGTAGATAGATAGATACAGATAGGTAGGTAGGTAGGTAGATAGATAGATACAGATATGTAGGTAGGTAGATAGATAGATAGAGATAGGTAGGTAGGTAGGTAGATAGATAGAGATAGGTAGGTAGGTAGGAAGGTAGAGATAGTTAGGTAGGTAGGTAGATAGAAAGAGATAGTTAGGTAGGTAGGTAGATAGATACAGATAGGTAGGTAGGTAGATAGATAGATAGAGATAGGTAGGTAGGTAGATTGATAGATACAGATAGGTAGGTAGGTAGGTAGATAAATAGAGATAGGTAGGTAGGTAGATAGATAGATAGAGATAGGTAGGTAGGTAGATAGATAGATAGAGATAGGTAGGTAGGTAGATTGATAGATACAGATAGGTAGGTAGGTAGATAGATAGATACACATAGATAGGTAGGTAGATAGATAGATAGAGATAGGTAGGTAGGTAGATAGATAGATAGACATAGGTAGGTAGGTAGATTGATAGATACAGATAGGTAGGTAGGTAGATAGATAGATACAGATAGGTAGGTAGGTAGATAGATAGATACAGATAGGTAGGTAGGTAGATAGATAGATAGAGATAGGTAGGTAGGTAGATTGATAGATACAGATAGGTAGGTAGGTAGATAGATAGATACAGATAGGTAGGTAAGTAGATAGATAGATACAGATAGGTAGGTAGGTAGATAGATAGATAGAGATAGGTAGGTAAGTAGATAGATAGATAGAGATAGGTAGGTAGATTGATAGAGACAGATAGGTAGGTAGGTAGATATATAGATAGAGATAGGTAGATAGGTAGATTGATAGGTACAGATAGGTAGGTAGGTAGATAGATAGATGGAGATAGGTAGGTAGGTAGATAGATAGATAGAGATAGGTAGGTAGGTAGATAGATAGATAGAGATAGGTAGGTAGGTAGATTGATAGATACAGATAGGTAGGTAGGTAGATAGATAGATAAAGATAGGTAGGTAGGTAGATAGATAAATACAGATAGGTAGGTAGGTAGATAGATAGATAGAGATAGGTAGGTAGATTGATAGAGACAGATAGGTAGGTAGGTAGATATATAGATAGAGATAGGTAGGTATGTAGATTGATAGATACAGATAGGTAGGTAGGTAGATAGATAGATAGAGATAGGTAGGTAGGTAGATTGATAGATAGAGATAGGTAGGCAGGTAGATAGATAGATAGAGATAAGTAGGTAGGTAGATTGATAGATACAGATAGGTAGGTACGTAGATAGATAGATAGAGATAGGTAGGTAGGTAGATAGATAGATAGAGATAGGTAGGTAGGTATATAGATAGATCGATAGAGATAGGTACGTAGGTAGATAGATAGATAGAGATAGGTAGGTAGGTAGATTGATAGATACAGATCGGTAGGTAGGTAGATAGATAGATATAGATAGGTAGGTAGGTAGATAGATAGATACAGATATGTAGGTAGGTAGGTAGATAGATAGATACAGATAGGTAGGTAGGTAGATAGATAGAGATAGATAGGTAGGTAGATTGATAGAGACAGATAGGTAGGTAGGTAGATAGATAGATAGAGATAAGTAGGTAGGTAGATTGATAGATACAGATAGGTAGGTAGGTAGATAGATAGATACAGATAGGTAGGTAGATAGATAGATAAAGATAGGTAGGTAGGTAAATAGATAGATAGAGATAGGTAGGTAGGTAGGTAGATAGATAGAGATAGGTAGGTAGGTAGGTAGGTATATAGATAGAGATAGGTAGGTAGGTAGATTGATAGAGACAGATAGGTAGGTAGATAGATAGATAGATAGATAGATAGATAGATAGATAGATAGATAGATAGATAGATAGAGATAGGTAGGTAGGTAGGTAGGTAGAGATAGTTAGGTAGGTAGGTAGATAGAAAGAGATAGTTAGGTAGGTAGGTAGATAGATACAGATAGGTAGGTAGGTAGATACATAGATAGAGATAGGTAGGTAGGTAGATTGATAGATACAGATAGGTAGGTAGGTAGATAGATAGATACAGATAGGTAGGTAGGTAGGTAGATAGATAGATACAGATATGTAGGTAGGTAGCTAGATAGATAGAGATAGGTAGGTAGGTAGGTAGATAGATAGAGATAGGTAGGTAGGTAGGTAGGTAGAGATAGTTAGGTAGGTAGGTAGATAGAAAGAGATAGTTAGATAGGTAGGTAGATAGATACAGATAGGTAGGTAGGTAGATAGATAGAGATAGGTAGGTAGGTAGATTGATAGATACAGATAGGTAGGTAGGTAGGTAGATACATAGAGATAGGTAGGTAGGTAGATAGATAGATAGATAGAGATAGGTAGGTAGGTAGATAGATAGATAGAGATAGGTATGTAGGTAGATTGATAGATACAGATAGGTAGGTACGTAGATAGATAGATAGAGATAGGTAGGTAGGTAGATAGATAGATAGATAGAGATAGGTAGGTAGGTAGATAGATAGATAGAGATAGGTAGGTAGGTATATAGATAGATCGATAGAGATAGGTAGGTAGGTAGATAGATAGATAGAGATAGGTAGGTAGGTAGGTAGGTAGGTAGAGATAGTTAGGTAGGTAGGTAGATAGAAAGAGATAGTTAGGTAGGTAGGTAGATAGATACAGATAGGTAGGTAGGTAGATAGATAGATAGAGATAGGTAGGTAGGTAGATTGATAGATACAGATAGGTAGGTAGGTAGATAGATAGATACAGATAGGTAGGTAGGTAGGTAGATAGATAGATACAGATATGTAGGTAGGTAGCTAGATAGATAGAGATAGGTAGGTAGGTAGGTAGATAGATAGAGATAGGTAGGTAGGTAGGTAGAGATAGTTAGGTAGGTAGGTAGATAGAAAGAGATAGTTAGGTAGGTAGGTAGATAGATACAGATAGGTAGGTAGGTAGATAGATAGAGATAGGTAGGTAGGTAGATTGATAGATACAGATAGGTAGGTAGGTAGGTAGATACATAGAGATACGTAGGTAGGTAGATAGATAGATAGAGATAGGTAGGTAGGTAGATAGATAGATAGAGATAGGTAGGTAGGTAGATTGATAGATACAGATAGGTAGGTAGGTAGATAGATAGATACACATAGATAGGTAGGTAGATAGATAGATAGAGATAGGTAGGTAGGTAGATAGATAGATAGACATAGGTAGGTAGGTAGATTGATAGATACAGATAGGTAGGTAGGTAGATAGATAGATACAGATAGGTAGGTAGGTAGATAGATAGATAGAGATAGGTAGGTAGGTAGATTGATAGATACAGATTGGTAGGTAGGTAGATAGATAGATACAGATAGGTAGGTAGGTAGGTAGATAGATAGATACAGATATGTAGGTAGGTAGATAGATAGAGATAGGTAGGTAGGTAGGTAGATAGATAGAGATAGGTAGGTAGGTAGGTAGGTAGGTAGAGATAGTTAGGTAGGTAGGTAGATAGATAGAT
The DNA here is from genome assembly GCA_039797435.1 of Crotalus adamanteus. Lineage (NCBI taxonomy): Eukaryota > Metazoa > Chordata > Lepidosauria > Squamata > Viperidae > Crotalus > Crotalus adamanteus. The sequence goes on from CM077928.1 coordinate 1,210,875, forward strand.
AGCGATAGGTAGGTAGGTAGATTGATAGATAGAGATAGGTAGGTAGGTAGATTGATAGATACATAGGTAGGTAGGTAGATACAGATAGATTGATAGATACAGATAGGTAGGTAGGTAGATAGATAGGTAGGTAGATAGATAGATAAATAAAGATAGGTAGGTAGGTAGGTAGGTAGATAGAGATAGGTAGGTAGGTAGATAGATAGATAGAGATAGGTAGGTAGGTAGATTGATAGATACAGATAGGTAGGTAGGTAGATAGATAGATAAAGATAGGTAGGTAGGTAGATAGATAAATACAGATAGGTAGGTAGGTAGATAGATAGATAGAGATAGGTAGGTAGGTAGATATATAGATAGAGATAGGTAGGTAGGTAGATTGATAGATACAGATAGGTAGGTAGGTAGATAGATAGATAGAGATAGGTAGGCAGGTAGATAGATAGATAGAGATAAGTAGGTAGGTAGATTGATAGATACAGATAGGTAGGTACGTAGATAGATAGATAGAGATAGGTAGGTAGGTAGATAGATAGATAGAGATAGGTAGGTAGGTAGATAGATAGATAGAGATAGGTAGGTAGGTATATAGATAGATCGATAGAGATAGGTAGGTAGGTAGATAGATAGATAGAGATAGGTAGGTAGGTAGATTGATAGATACAGATAGGTAGGTAGGTAGATAGATAGATACAGATAGGTAGGTAGGTAGATAGATAGAGATAGATAGGTAGGTAGATTGATAGAGACAGATAGGTAGGTAGGTAGATAGATAGATACAGATAGGTAGGTAAATAGATAGATACAGATAGGTAGGTAGGTAAATAGATAGATAGAGATAGGTAGGTAGCTAGGTAGATAGATAGAGATAGGTAGGTAGGTAGGTAGGTAGATAGAGATAGGTAGGTAGGTAGATTGATAGAGACAGATAGGTAGGTAGGTAGATAGATAGATAGATAGAGATAGGTAGGTAGGTAGGTTGGTAGAGATAGTTAGGTAGGTAGGTAGATAGAAAGAGATAGTTAGGTAGGTAGGTAGATAGATACAGATAGGTAGGTAGGTAGATAGATAGATAGAGATAGGTAGGTAGGTAGATTGATAGATACAGATAGGTAGGTAGGTAGATAGATAGATACAGATAGGTAGGTAGGTAGGTAGATAGATAGATACAGATATGTAGGTAGGTAGATAGATAGATAGAGATAGGTAGGTAGGTAGATAGATAGAGATAGGTAGGTAGGTAGGAAGGTAGAGATAGTTAGTTAGGTAGGTAGGTAGATAGAAAGAGATAGTTAGGTAGGTAGGTAGATAGATACAGATAGGTAGGTAGGTAGATAGATAGATAGAGATAGGTAGGTAGGTAGAATGATAGATACAGATAGGTAGGTAGGTAGGTAGGTAGATACATAGAGATAGGTAGGTAGGTAGGTAGATAGATAGATAGAGATAGGTAGGTAGGTAGATAGATAGATAGAGATAGGTAGGTAGGTAGATTGATAGATACAGATAGGTAGGCAGGTAGATAGATAGATACACATAGATAGGTAGGTAGATAGATAGATAGAGATAGGTAGGTAGGTAGATAGATACATAGACATAGGTAGGTAGGTAGATTGATAGATACAGATAGGTAGGTAGGTAGATAGATAGATACAGATAGGTAGGTAGGTAGATAGATAGATAGAGATAGGTAGGTAGGTAGATTGATAGATACAGATAGGTAGGTAGGTAGATAGATAGATACAGATAGGTAGGTAAGTAGATAGATAGATACAGATAGGTAGGAAGGTAGATAGATAGATAGAGATAGGTAGGTAGGTAGGTAGGTAGATAGATAGAGATAGGTAGGTAGGTAGGTAGGTAGAGATAGTTAGGTAGGTAGGTAGATAGAAAGAGATAGTTAGGTAGGTAGGTAGATAGATACAGATAGGTAGGTAGGTAGATAGATAGATAGAGATAGGTAGGTAGGTAGATTGATAGATACAGATAGGTAGGTAGGTAGGTAGATACATAGATATAGGTAGGTAGGTAGATAGATAGATAGAGATAGGTAGGTAGGTAGATTGATAGATACAGATAGGTAGGTAGGTAGATAGATAGATACAGATAGATAGGTAGGTAGATAGATAGATAGAGATAGGTAGGTAGGTAGATAGATAGATAGACATAGGTAGGTAGGTAGATTGATAGATACAGATAGGTAGGTAGGTAGATAGATAGATACAGATAGGTAGGTAGATAGATAGATAGATAGAGATAGGTAGGTAGATAGATAAATACAGATAGGTAGGTACGTAGATAGATGGAGATAGGTAGGTAGATTGATAGAGACAGATAGGTAGGTAGGTTGATATATAGATAGAGATAGGTAGGTAGGTAGATTGATAGATACAGATAGGTAGGTAGGTAGATAGATGGATAGAGATAGGTAGGTAGGCAGATTGATAGATAGAGATAGGTAGGCAGGTAGATAGATAGATAGAGATAAGTAGGTAGGTAGATTGATAGATACAGATAGGTAGGTAGGTAGATAGATAGATAGAGATAGGTAGGTAGGTAGATAGATAGATAGAGATAGGTAGGTAGGTAGATAGATAGAGTTAGGTAGGTAGGTAGGAAGATAGATAGCTACAGGTAGGTATGTAGGTAGATAGATAGATACAGATAGGTAGGTAGGTAGATAGATAGATACAGATATGTAGGTAAGTAGATAGATAGATAGAGATAGGTAGGTAGGTAGGTAGATAGATACAGATAGGTAGGTAGGTAGATAGATAGATAGAGATAGGTAGGTAGGTAGATTGATAGATACAGGTAGGTAGGTAGGTAGGTAGATAGATAGATACAGATAGGTAGGTAGGTAGGTAGGTAGATAGATACAGATATGTAGGTAGGTAGATAGATAGATAGAGATAGGTACGTAGGTAGGTAGATAGATAGAGATAGGTAGATAGGTAGGTAGGTAGAGATAGTTAGGTAGGTAGATAGAAAGAGATAGTTAGGTAGGTAGGTAGATAGATACAGATAGGTAGGTAGGTAGATAAATAGATAGAGATAGGTAGGTAGGTAGATTGATAGATACAGATAGGTAGTTAGGTAGGTAGATACATAGAGATAGGTAGGTAGGTAGATAGATAGATAGAGATAGGTAGGTAGGTAGATAGACAGATAGAGATAGGTAGGTAGGTAGATTGATAGATACAGATAGGTAGGTAGGTAGATAGATAGATACAGATAGATAGGTAGGTAGATAGATAGATAGAGATAGGTAGGTAGGTAGATAGAGAGATAGAGATAGGTAGGTAGGTAGATTGATAGATACAGATAGGTAGGTAGGTAGATAGATAGATATAGATAGGTAGGTAGGTAGGTAGATAGATAGATACAGATATGTAGGTAGGTAGATAGATAGAGATAGGTAGGTAGGTAGGTAGATAGATAGAGATAGGTAGGTAGGTAGGTAGGTAGAGATAGTTAGGTAGGTAGGTAGATAGAAAGAGATAGTTAGGTAGGTAGGTAGATAGATACAGATAGGTAGGTAGGTAGATAGATAGATAGAAATAGGTAGGTAGGTAGGTAGATTGATAGATACAGATAGGTAGGTAGGTAGGTAGATACATAGAGATAGGTAGGTAGGTAGATAGATAGATAGAGATAGGTAGGTAGGTAGATAGATAGAGATAGGTAGGTAGGTAGGTAGGTAGAGATAGTTAGGTAGGTAGGTAGGTAGATAGATACAGATAGGTAGGTAGGTAGATAGATAGATAGAGATAGGTAGGTAGGTAGATTGATAGATAGAGATAGGTAGGTAGGTAGGTAGGTAGATACATAGAGATAGGTAGGTAGGTAGATAGATAGATAGAGATAGGTAGGTAAGTAGATAGATAGATAGAGATAGGTAGGTAGGTAGATTGATAGATACAGATAGGTAGGTAGGTAGATAGATAGATACAGATAGATAGGTAGGTAGATAGATAGATAGAGATAGGTAGGTAGGTAGATAGATAGATAGACATAGGTAGGTAGGTAGATTGATAGATACAGATAGGTAGGTAAGTAGATAGATAGATACAGATAGGTAGGTAGGTAGATAGACAGATAGAGATAGGTAGGTAGGTAGATTGATAGATACAGATAGGTAGGTAGGTAGATAGATAGATACAGATAGGTAGGTAGGTAGGTAGATAGATAGATACAGATATGTAGGTAGGTAGATAGATAGATAGAGATAGGTAGGTAGGTAGGTAGATAGATAGAGATAGGTAGGTAGGTAGGTAGGTAGGTAGAGATAGTTAGGTAGGTAGGTAGATAGAAAGAGATAGTTAGGTAGGTAGGTAGATAGATACAGATAGGTAGGTAGGTAGATAGATAGAGATAGGTAGGTAGGTAGATTGATAGATACAGATAGGTAGGTAGGTAGGTAGATACATAGAGATAGGTAGGTAGGTAGATAGATAGAGATAGGTAGGTAGGTAGATAGATAGAGATAGGTAGGTAGGTAGATTGATAGATACAGATAGGTAGGTAGGTAGATAGATACAGATAGATAGGTAGGTAGATAGATAGATAGAGATAGGTAGGTAGGTAGATAGATAGATAGACATAGGTAGGTAGGTAGATTGATAGATACAGATAGGTAGGTAGGTAGATAGATAGATACAGATAGGTAGGTAGATAGATAGATAGATAGATAGATAGATAGAGATAGGTAGGTAGGTAGATCGATAAATACAGATAGGTAGGTAGGTAGATAGATACAGATAGATAGGTAGGTAGATAGATAGATAGAGATAGGTAGGTAGGTAGGTAGGTAGAGATAGTTAGGTAGGTAGGTAGATAGAAAGAGATAGTTAGGTAGGTAGGTAGATAGATACAGATAGGTAGGTAGGTAGATAGATAGATAGAGATAGGTAGGTAGGTAGATTGATAGATACAGATAGGTAGGTAGGTAGATAGATAGATACAGATAGGTAGGTAGGTAGGTAGATAGATAGATACAGATATGTAGGTAGGTAGATAGATAGATAGAGATAGGTAGGTAGGTAGGTAGGTAGATAGATAGAGATAGGTAGGTAGGTAGGAAGGTAGAGATAGTTAGGTAGGTAGGTAGATAGAAAGAGATAGTTAGGTAGGTAGGTAGATAGATACAGATAGGTAGGTAGGTAGATAGATAGATAGATAGAGATAGGTAGGTAGGTAGATTGATAGATACAGATAGGTAGGTAGGTAGGTAGATACATAGAGATAGGTAGGTAGGTAGATAGATAGATAGAGATAGGTAGGTAGGTAGATTGATAGATACAGATAGGTAGGTAGGTAGATAGATAGATACACATAGATAGGTAGGTAGATAGATAGATAGAGATAGGTAGGTAGGTAGATAGATAGATAGACATAAGTAGGTAGGTAGATTGATAGATACAGATAGGTAGGTAGGTAGATAGATAGATACAGATAGGTAGGTAGGTAGATAGATAGATAGAGATAGGTAGGTAGGTAGATTGATAGATACAGATAGGTAGGTAGGTAGATAGATAGATACAGATAGGTAGGTAAGTAGATAGATAGATACAGATAGGTAGGTAGGTAGATAGATAGAGATAGGTAGGTAGGTAGGTAGATAGATAGAGATAGGTAGGTAGGTAGGTAGGTAGAGATAGTTAGGTAGGTAGGTAGATAGAAAGAGATAGTTAGGTAGGTAGGTAGATAGATACAGATAGGTAGGTAGGTAGATAGATAGATAGAGATAGGTAGGTAGGTAGATTGATAGATACAGATAGGTAGGTAGGTAGGTAGATACATAGAGATAGGTAGGTAGGTAGATAGATAGATAGAGATAGGTAGGTAGGTAGATTGATAGATACAGATAGATAGGTAGGTAGATAGATAGATACAGATAGATAGGTAGGTAGATAGATAGATAGAGATAGGTAGGTAGGTAGGTAGGTAGATAGATACAGATATGTAGGTAGGTAGATAGATAGATAGAGATAGGTACGTAGGTAGGTAGATAGATAGAGATAGGTAGATAGGTAGGTAGGTAGAGATAGTTAGGTAGGTAGATAGAAAGAGATAGTTAGGTAGGTAGGTAGATAGATACAGATAGGTAGGTAGGTAGATAGATAGATAGAGATAGGTAGGTAGGTAGATTGATAGATACAGATAGGTAGTTAGGTAGGTAGATACATAGAGATAGGTAGGTAGGTAGATAGATAGATAGAGATAGGTAGGTAGGTAGATAGATAGATAGAGATAGGTAGGTAGGTAGATTGATAGATACAGATAGGTAGGTAGGTAGATAGATAGATACAGATAGATAGGTAGGTAGATAGATAGATAGAGATAGGTAGGTAGGTAGGTAGATAGATAGATACAGATATGTAGGTAGGTAGATAGATAGAGATAGGTAGGTAGGTAGGTAGATAGATAGAGATAGGTAGGTAGGTAGGTAGGTAGAGATAGTTAGGTAGGTAGGTAGATAGAAAGAGATAGTTAGGTAGGTAGGTAGATAGATACAGATAGGTAGGTAGGTAGATAGATAGATAGAGATAGGTAGGTAGGTAGGTAGATTGATAGATACAGATAGGTAGGTAGGTAGGTAGATACATAGAGATAGGTAGGTAGGTAGATAGATAGATAGAGATAGGTAGGTAGGTAGATAGATAGAGATAGGTAGGTAGGTAGGTAGGTAGGTAGAGATAGTTAGGTAGGTAGGTAGATAGAAAGAGATAGTTAGGTAGGTAGGTAGATAGATACAGATAGGTAGGTAGGTAGATAGATAGATAGAGATAGGTAGGTAGGTAGATTGATAGATAGAGATAGGTAGGTAGGTAGGTAGGTAGATACATAGAGATAGGTAGGTAGGTAGATAGATAGATAGAGATAGGTAGGTAAGTAGATAGATAGATAGAGATAGGTAGGTAGGTAGATTGATAGATACAGATAGGTAGGTAGGTAGATAGATAGATACAGATAGATAGGTAGGTAGATAGATAGATAGAGATAGGTAGGTAGGTAGATAGATAGATAGACATAGGTAGGTAGGTAGATTGATAGATACAGATAGGTAGGTAAGTAGATAGATAGATACAGATAGGTAGGTAGGTAGATAGACAGATAGAGATAGGTAGGTAGGTAGATTGATAGATACAGATAGGTAGGTAGGTAGATAGATAGATACAGATAGGTAGGTAGGTAGGTAGATAGATAGATACAGATATGTAGGTAGGTAGATAGATAGATAGAGATAGGTAGGTAGGTAGGTAGATAGATAGAGATAGGTAGGTAGGTAGGTAGGTAGGTAGAGATAGTTAGGTAGGTAGGTAGATAGAAAGAGATAGTTAGGTAGGTAGGTAGATAGATACAGATAGGTAGGTAGGTAGATAGATAGAGATAGGTAGGTAGGTAGATTGATAGATACAGATAGGTAGGTAGGTAGGTAGATACATAGAGATAGGTAGGTAGGTAGATAGATAGAGATAGGTAGGTAGGTAGATAGATAGAGATAGGTAGGTAGGTAGATTGATAGATACAGATAGGTAGGTAGGTAGATAGATACAGATAGATAGGTAGGTAGATAGATAGATAGAGATAGGTAGGTAGGTAGATAGATAGATAGACATAGGTAGGTAGGTAGATTGATAGATACAGATAGGTAGGTAGGTAGATAGATAGATACAGATAGGTAGGTAGATAGATAGATAGATAGATAGATAGAGATAGGTAGGTAGGTAGATCGATAAATACAGATAGGTAGGTAGGTAGATAGATACAGATAGATAGGTAGGTAGATAGATAGATAGAGATAGGTAGGTAGGTAGGTAGGTAGAGATAGTTAGGTAGGTAGGTAGATAGAAAGAGATAGTTAGGTAGGTAGGTAGATAGATACAGATAGGTAGGTAGGTAGATAGATAGATAGAGATAGGTAGGTAGGTAGATTGATAGATACAGATAGGTAGGTAGGTAGATAGATAGATACAGATAGGTAGGTAGGTAGGTAGATAGATAGATACAGATATGTAGGTAGGTAGATAGATAGATAGAGATAGGTAGGTAGGTAGGTAGGTAGATAGATAGAGATAGGTAGGTAGGTAGGAAGGTAGAGATAGTTAGGTAGGTAGGTAGATAGAAAGAGATAGTTAGGTAGGTAGGTAGATAGATACAGATAGGTAGGTAGGTAGATAGATAGATAGATAGAGATAGGTAGGTAGGTAGATTGATAGATACAGATAGGTAGGTAGGTAGGTAGATACATAGAGATAGGTAGGTAGGTAGATAGATAGATAGAGATAGGTAGGTAGGTAGATTGATAGATACAGATAGGTAGGTAGGTAGATAGATAGATACACATAGATAGGTAGGTAGATAGATAGATAGAGATAGGTAGGTAGGTAGATAGATAGATAGACATAAGTAGGTAGGTAGATTGATAGATACAGATAGGTAGGTAGGTAGATAGATAGATACAGATAGGTAGGTAGGTAGATAGATAGATAGAGATAGGTAGGTAGGTAGATTGATAGATACAGATAGGTAGGTAGGTAGATAGATAGATACAGATAGGTAGGTAAGTAGATAGATAGATACAGATAGGTAGGTAGGTAGATAGATAGAGATAGGTAGGTAGGTAGGTAGATAGATAGAGATAGGTAGGTAGGTAGGTAGGTAGAGATAGTTAGGTAGGTAGGTAGATAGAAAGAGATAGTTAGGTAGGTAGGTAGATAGATACAGATAGGTAGGTAGGTAGATAGATAGATAGAGATAGGTAGGTAGGTAGATTGATAGATACAGATAGGTAGGTAGGTAGATACATAGAGATAGGTAGGTAGGTAGATAGATAGATAGAGATAGGTAGGTAGGTAGATTGATAGATACAGATAGATAGGTAGGTAGATAGATAGATACAGATAGATAGGTAGGTAGATAGATAGATAGAGATAGGTAGGTAGGTAGATAGATAGATAGACATAGGTAGGTAGGTAGATTGATAGATACAGATAGGTAGGTAGGTAGATAGATAGATACAGATAGGTAGATAGATAGATAGATAGATAGATAGAGATAGGTAGGTAGGTAGATAGATAAATACAGATAGGTAGGTAGGTAGATAGATGGAGATAGGTAGGTAGATAGATAGATAGATAGAGATAGGTAGGTAGGTAGATTGATAGATACAGATAGTTAGGTAGGTAGATAGATAGATACAGGTAGGTAGGTAGGTAGATAGATACAGATAGGTAGGTAGATAGATAGATAGAGATAGGTAGGTAGGTAGGTAGGTAGAGATAGTTAGGTAGGTAGGTAGATAGAAAGAGATAGTTAGGTAGGTAGGTAGATAGATACAGATAGGTAGGTAGGTAGATAGATAGATAGAGATAGGTAGGTAGGTAGATTGATAGATACAGATAGGTAGGTAGGTAGATAGATAGATAGATAGAGATAGGTAGGTAGGTAGATAGATAAATACAGATAGGTAGGTAGGTAGATAGATACAGATAGATAGGTAGGTAGATAGATAGATAGAGATAGGTAGGTAGGTAGGTAGGTAGAGATAGTTAGGTAGGTAGGTAGATAGAAAGAGATAGTTAGGTAGGTAGGTAGATAGATACAGATAGGTAGGTAGTTAGATAGATAGATAGAGATAGGTAGGTAGGTAGATTGATAGATACAGATAGGTAGGTAGGTAGATAGATAGATACAGATAGGTAGGTAGGTAGGTAGATAGATAGATACAGATATGTAGGTAGGTAGATAGATAGATAGAGATAGGTAGGTAGGTAGATAGATAGAGATAGGTAGGTAGGTAGGAAGGTAGAGATAGTTAGGTAGGTAGGTAGATAGAAAGAGATAGTTAGGTAGGTAGGTAGATAGATACAGATAGGTAGGTAGGTAGATAGATAGATAGAGATAGGTAGGTAGGTAGATAGATAGATAGACATAGGTAGGTAGGTAGATTGATAGATACAGATAGGTAGGTAAGTAGATAGATAGATACAGATAGGTAGGTAGGTAGATAGACAGATAGAGATAGGTAGGTAGGTAGATTGATAGATACAGATAGGTAGGTAGGTAGATAGATAGATACAGATAGGTAGGTAGGTAGGTAGATAGATAGATACAGATATGTAGGTAGGTAGATAGATAGATAGAGATAGGTAGGTAGGTAGGTAGATAGATAGAGATAGGTAGGTAGGTAGGTAGGTAGGTAGAGATAGTTAGGTAGGTAGGTAGATAGAAAGAGATAGTTAGGTAGGTAGGTAGATAGATACAGATAGGTAGGTAGGTAGATAGATAGAGATAGGTAGGTAGGTAGATTGATAGATACAGATAGGTAGGTAGGTAGGTAGATACATAGAGATAGGTAGGTAGGTAGATAGATAGAGATAGGTAGGTAGGTAGATAGATAGAGATAGGTAGGTAGGTAGATTGATAGATACAGATAGGTAGGTAGGTAGATAGATACAGATAGATAGGTAGGTAGATAGATAGATAGAGATAGGTAGGTAGGTAGATAGATAGATAGACATAGGTAGGTAGGTAGATTGATAGATACAGATAGGTAGGTAGGTAGATAGATAGATACAGATAGGTAGGTAGATAGATAGATAGATAGATAGATAGAGATAGGTAGGTAGGTAGATCGATAAATACAGATAGGTAGGTAGGTAGATAGATACAGATAGATAGGTAGGTAGATAGATAGATAGAGATAGGTAGGTAGGTAGGTAGGTAGAGATAGTTAGGTAGGTAGGTAGATAGAAAGAGATAGTTAGGTAGGTAGGTAGATAGATACAGATAGGTAGGTAGGTAGATAGATAGATAGAGATAGGTAGGTAGGTAGATTGATAGATACAGATAGGTAGGTAGGTAGATAGATAGATACAGATAGGTAGGTAGGTAGGTAGATAGATAGATACAGATATGTAGGTAGGTAGATAGATAGATAGAGATAGGTAGGTAGGTAGGTAGGTAGATAGATAGAGATAGGTAGGTAGGTAGGAAGGTAGAGATAGTTAGGTAGGTAGGTAGATAGAAAGAGATAGTTAGGTAGGTAGGTAGATAGATACAGATAGGTAGGTAGGTAGATAGATAGATAGATAGAGATAGGTAGGTAGGTAGATTGATAGATACAGATAGGTAGGTAGGTAGGTAGATACATAGAGATAGGTAGGTAGGTAGATAGATAGATAGAGATAGGTAGGTAGGTAGATTGATAGATACAGATAGGTAGGTAGGTAGATAGATAGATACACATAGATAGGTAGGTAGATAGATAGATAGAGATAGGTAGGTAGGTAGATAGATAGATAGACATAAGTAGGTAGGTAGATTGATAGATACAGATAGGTAGGTAGGTAGATAGATAGATACAGATAGGTAGGTAGGTAGATAGATAGATAGAGATAGGTAGGTAGGTAGATTGATAGATACAGATAGGTAGGTAGGTAGATAGATAGATACAGATAGGTAGGTAAGTAGATAGATAGATACAGATAGGTAGGTAGGTAGATAGATAGAGATAGGTAGGTAGGTAGGTAGATAGATAGAGATAGGTAGGTAGGTAGGTAGGTAGAGATAGTTAGGTAGGTAGGTAGATAGAAAGAGATAGTTAGGTAGGTAGGTAGATAGATACAGATAGGTAGGTAGGTAGATAGATAGATAGAGATAGGTAGGTAGGTAGATTGATAGATACAGATAGGTAGGTAGGTAGATACATAGAGATAGGTAGGTAGGTAGATAGATAGATAGAGATAGGTAGGTAGGTAGATTGATAGATACAGATAGATAGGTAGGTAGATAGATAGATACAGATAGATAGGTAGGTAGATAGATAGATAGAGATAGGTAGGTAGGTAGATAGATAGATAGACATAGGTAGGTAGGTAGATTGATAGATACAGATAGGTAGGTAGGTAGATAGATAGATACAGATAGGTAGATAGATAGATAGATAGATAGATAGAGATAGGTAGGTAGGTAGATAGATAAATACAGATAGGTAGGTAGGTAGATAGATGGAGATAGGTAGGTAGATAGATAGATAGATAGAGATAGGTAGGTAGGTAGATTGATAGATACAGATAGTTAGGTAGGTAGATAGATAGATACAGGTAGGTAGGTAGGTAGATAGATACAGATAGGTAGGTAGATAGATAGATAGAGATAGGTAGGTAGGTAGGTAGGTAGAGATAGTTAGGTAGGTAGGTAGATAGAAAGAGATAGTTAGGTAGGTAGGTAGATAGATACAGATAGGTAGGTAGGTAGATAGATAGATAGAGATAGGTAGGTAGGTAGATTGATAGATACAGATAGGTAGGTAGGTAGATAGATAGATAGATAGAGATAGGTAGGTAGGTAGATAGATAAATACAGATAGGTAGGTAGGTAGATAGATACAGATAGATAGGTAGGTAGATAGATAGATAGAGATAGGTAGGTAGGTAGGTAGGTAGAGATAGTTAGGTAGGTAGGTAGATAGAAAGAGATAGTTAGGTAGGTAGGTAGATAGATACAGATAGGTAGGTAGTTAGATAGATAGATAGAGATAGGTAGGTAGGTAGATTGATAGATACAGATAGGTAGGTAGGTAGATAGATAGATACAGATAGGTAGGTAGGTAGGTAGATAGATAGATACAGATATGTAGGTAGGTAGATAGATAGATAGAGATAGGTAGGTAGGTAGATAGATAGAGATAGGTAGGTAGGTAGGAAGGTAGAGATAGTTAGGTAGGTAGGTAGATAGAAAGAGATAGTTAGGTAGGTAGGTAGATAGATACAGATAGGTAGGTAGGTAGATAGATAGATAGAGATAGGTAGGTAGGTAGATTGATAGATACAGATAGGTAGGTAGGTAGGTAGATAAATAGAGATAGGTAGGTAGGTAGATAGATAGATAGAGATAGGTAGGTAGGTAGATAGATAGATAGAGATAGGTAGGTAGGTAGATTGATAGATACAGATAGGTAGGTAGGTAGATAGATAGATACACATAGATAGGTAGGTAGATAGATAGATAGAGATAGGTAGGTAGGTAGATAGATAGATAGACATAGGTAGGTAGGTAGATTGATAGATACAGATAGGTAGGTAGGTAGATAGATAGATACAGATAGGTAGGTAGGTAGATAGATAGATACAGATAGGTAGGTAGGTAGATAGATAGATAGAGATAGGTAGGTAGGTAGATTGATAGATACAGATAGGTAGGTAGGTAGATAGATAGATACAGATAGGTAGGTAAGTAGATAGATAGATACAGATAGGTAGGTAGGTAGATAGATAGATAGAGATAGGTAGGTAAGTAGATAGATAGATAGAGATAGGTAGGTAGATTGATAGAGACAGATAGGTAGGTAGGTAGATATATAGATAGAGATAGGTAGATAGGTAGATTGATAGGTACAGATAGGTAGGTAGGTAGATAGATAGATAGAGATAGGTAGGTAGGTAGATAGATAGATAGAGATAGGTAGGTAGGTAGATAGATAGATAGAGATAGGTAGGTAGGTAGGTAGATAGATAGAGATAGGTAGGTAGGTAGATAGATAGATAGAGATAGGTAGGTAGGTAGATTGATAGATACAGATAGGTAGGTAGGTAGATAGATAGATACAGATAGATAGGTAGGTAGATAGATAGATACAGATAGGTAGGTAGGTAGATAGATAGATAGATAGACATAGGTAGGTAGGTAGATTGATAGATACAGATAGGTAGGTAGGTAGATAGATAGATACAGATAGGTAGGTAGGTAGATAGAGAGATAGAGATAGGTAGGTAGGTAGATTGATAGATACAGATAGGTAGGTAGGTAGATAGATAGATACAGATAGGTAGGTAGGTAGGTAGATAGATAGATACAGATATGTAGGTAGGTAGATAGATAGATAGAGATAGGTAGGTAGGTAGGTAGGTAGATAGATAGAGATAGGTAGGTAGGTAGGTAGGTAGAGATAGTTAGGTAGGTAGGTAGATAGAAAGAGATAGTTAGGTAGGTAGGTAGATAGATACAGGTAGGTAGGTAGGTAGATAGATAGATAGAGATAGGTAGGTAGGTAGATTGATAGATACAGATAGGTAGGTAGGTAGATAGATAGATACAGATAGATAGGTAGGTAGATAGATAGATACAGATAGGTAGGTAGGTAGATAGATAGATAGACATAGGTAGGTAGGTAGATTGATAGATACAGATAGGTAGGTAGGTAGATAGATAGATACAGATAGGTAGGTAGGTAGATAGATAGATACAGATAGGTAGGTAGGTAGATAGATAGATACAGATAGATAGGTAGGTAGATAGATAGATAGAGATAGGTAGGTAGGTAGATTGATAGATACAGATATGTAGGTAGGTAGATTGATAGATAGAGATAGGTAGGTAGGTAGATAGATAGATAGAGACAGGTAGGTAGGTAGGTAGATAGATAGAGATAGGTCGGTAGGTATGTAGAAAGATAGAGATAGGTAGGTAGGTAGATTGATAGATAGAGATAGGTAGGCAGGTAGATAGATAGATAGATAGATAGATAGATAGATAGATAGATAGATAGATAGATAGATAGATAGATAGATAGATAGATAGATAGAGATAAGTAGGTAGGTAGATTGATAGATAGAGATAGGTAGATAGGTAGATAGATAGATAAATAGAGATAGGTAGGTAGGTAGATAGATAGATACAGAGAGGTAGGTAGGTAGATAGATAGATACAGATAGGTAGGTAGGTAGACAGATAGATACATATGTAGGTAGTTAGATAGATAGATACAGATAGGTAGGTAGGTAGATAGATAGATAGATACAGATAGGTAGGTAGGTAGATAGATAGATAGAGATAGATAGGTAGGTAGATTGATAGATACAGATAGGTAGGTAGGTAGATAGATACAGATAGGTAGGTAGGTAGATAGATAGATACAGATAGGTAGGTAGGTAGATAGATAGATAGAGATAGGTAGGTAGGTAGGTAGATAGATAGAGATGGGTAGGTAGGTAGGTAGATAGATAGAGATAGGTAGGTAGGTATATAGATAGATAGAGATAGGTAGGTAGGTAGGTAGATAGATAGAGATAGGTAGGTAGGTAGATAGATAGATAGAGATAGATAGGTAGTTAGATTGATAAAGACAGATAGGTAGTTAGGTAGATAGATAGATAGAGATAGGTAGGTAGGTAGATTGATAGATAGATACAGATAGGTAGCTAGGTAGATAGATACAGATAGGTAGGTAGGTAGATTGATAGATACATAGGTAGGTAGGTAGATAGATAGATACAGATAGGTAGGTAGGTAGATAGATAGATAGAGATAGGTAGGTAGATAGATAAATACAGATAGGTAGGTTGGTAGGTAGATAGATAGAGATAGGTAGGTAGGTAGATAGATAGATAGAGATAGGTAGGTAGCTAGATTGATAGATACAGATAGGTAGGTAGGTAGATAGATACAGATAGGTAGGTAGGTAGATAGATAAATACAGATAGGTAGGTAGGTAGATAGATAGATAGAGATAGGTAGGTAGATTGATAGAGACAGATAGGTAGGTAGGTATATATATAGATACAGATAGGTAGGTAGGTAGATAGATAGATACATATAGGTAGGTAGGTAGATAGATAGAGATAGGTAGGTAGGTAGATAGATAAATACAGATAGGTAGGTAGGTAGATAGATACAGATAGATAGGTAGGTAGATAGATAGATAGAGATAGGTAGGTAGGTAGGTAGGTAGAGATAGTTAGGTAGGTAGGTAGATAGAAAGAGATAGTTAGGTAGGTAGGTAGATAGATACAGATAGGTAGGTAGTTAGATAGATAGATAGAGATAGGTAGGTAGGTAGATTGATAGATACAGATAGGTAGGTAGGTAGATAGATAGATACAGATAGGTAGGTAGGTAGGTAGATAGATAGATACAGATATGTAGGTAGGTAGATAGATAGATAGAGATAGGTAGGTAGGTAGGTAGATAGATAGAGATAGGTAGGTAGGTAGGAAGGTAGAGATAGTTAGGTAGGTAGGTAGATAGAAAGAGATAGTTAGGTAGGTAGGTAGATAGATACAGATAGGTAGGTAGGTAGATAGATAGATAGAGATAGGTAGGTAGGTAGATTGATAGATACAGATAGGTAGGTCGGTAGGTAGATAAATAGAGATAGGTAGGTAGGTAGATAGATAGATAGAGATAGGTAGGTAGGTAGATAGATAGATAGATAGAGATAGGTAGGTAGGTAGATTGATAGATACAGATAGGTAGGTAGGTAGATAGATAGATACACATAGATAGGTAGGTAGATAGATAGATAGAGATAGGTAGGTAGGTAGATAGATAGATAGACATAGGTAGGTAGGTAGATTGATAGATACAGATAGGTAGGTAGGTAGATAGATAGATACAGATAGGTAGGTAGGTAGATAGATAGATACAGATAGGTAGGTAGGTAGATTGATAGATACAGATAGGTAGGTAGGTAGATAGATAGATACAGATAGGTAGGTAAGTAGATAGATAGATACAGATAGGTAGGTAGGTAGATAGATAGATAGAGATAGGTAGGTAAGTAGATAGATAGATAGAGATAGGTAGGTAGATTGATAGAGACAGATAGGTAGGTAGGTAGATATATAGATAGAGATAGGTAGATAGGTAGATTGATAGGTACAGATAGGTAGGTAGGTAGATAGATAGATAGAGATAGGTAGGTAGGTAGATAGATAGATAGAGATAGGTAGGTAGGTAGATAGATAGATAGAGATAGGTAGGCAGGTAGGTAGATAGATAGAGATAGGTAGGTAGGTAGATAGATAGATAGAGATTGGTAGGTAGGTAGATTGATAGATACAGATAGGTAGGTAGGTAGATAGATAGATACAGATAGATAGGTAGGTAGATAGATAGATACAGATAGGTAGGTAGGTAGATAGATAGATAGACATAGGTAGGTAGGTAGATTGATAGATACAGATAGGTAGGTAGGTAGATAGATAGATACAGATAGGTAGGTAGGTAGATAGAGAGATAGAGATAGGTAGGTAGGTAGATTGATAGATACAGATAGGTAGGTAGGTAGATAGATAGATACAGATAGGTAGGTAGGTAGGTAGATAGATAGATACAGATATGTAGGTAGGTAGATAGATAGATAGAGATAGGTAGGTAGGTAGGTAGATAGATAGAGATAGGTAGGTAGGTAGGTAGGTAGAGATAGTTAGGTAGGTAGGTAGATAGAAAGAGATAGTTAGGTAGGTAGGTAGATAGATACAGGTAGGTAGGTAGGTAGATAGATAGATAGAGATAGGTAGGTAGGTAGATTGATAGATACAGATAGGTAGGTAGGTAGATAGATAGATACAGATAGATAGGTAGGTAGATAGATAGATACAGATAGGTAGGTAGGTAGATAGATAGATAGACATAGGTAGGTAGGTAGATTGATAGATACAGATAGGTAGGTAGGTAGATAGATAGATACAGATAGGTAGGTAGATAGATAGATAGATACAGATAGGTAGGTAGGTAGATAGATAGATACAGATAGATAGGTAGGTAGATAGATAGATAGAGATAGGTAGGTAGGTAGATTGATAGATACAGATATGTAGGTAGGTAGATTGATAGATAGAGATAGGTAGGTAGGTAGATAGATAGATAGAGACAGGTAGGTAGGTAGGTAGATAGATAGAGATAGGTCGGTAGGTATGTAGAAAGATAGAGATAGGTAGGTAGGTAGATTGATAGATAGAGATAGGTAGGCAGGTAGATAGATAGATAGATAGATAGATAGATAGATAGATAGATAGATAGATAGATAGATAGATAGATAGAGATAAGTAGGTAGGTAGATTGATAGATAGAGATAGGTAGGTAGGTAGATAGATAGATAAATAGAGATAGGTAGGTAGGTAGATAGATAGATACAGAGAGGTAGGTAGGTAGATAGATAGATACAGATAGGTAGGTAGGTAGACAGATAGATACATATGTAGGTAGTTAGATAGATAGATACAGATAGGTAGGTAGGTAGGTAGATAGATAGATACAGATAGGTAGGTAGGTAGATAGATAGATAGAGATAGATAGGTAGGTAGATTGATAGATACAGATAGGTAGGTAGGTAGATAGATACACATAGGTAGGTAGGTAGATAGATAGATACAGATAGGTAGGTAGGTAGATAGATAGATAGAGATAGGTAGGTAGGTAGGTAGATAGATAGAGATGGGTAGGTAGGTAGGTAGATAGATAGAGATAGGTAGGTAGGTATATAGATAGATAGAGATAGGTAGGTAGGTAGGTAGATAGATAGAGATAGGTAGGTAGGTAGATAGATAGATAGAGATAGATAGGTAGTTAGATTGATAAAGACAGATAGGTAGTTAGGTAGATAGATAGATAGAGATAGGTAGGTAGGTAGATTGATAGATAGATACAGATAGGTAGCTAGGTAGATAGATACAGATAGGTAGGTAGGTAGATAGATAGATACAGATAGGTAGGTAGGTAGATAGATAGAGATAGGTAGGTAGGTAGATTGATAGATACAGATAGGTAGGTAGGTAGATAGATAGATACAGATAGGTAGGTAGGTAGATAGATAGATACAGATAGGTAGGTATGTAGATAGATAGATACAGATAGGTAGGTAGGTAGGTAGTTAGATAGAGATGGGTAGGTAGGTAGGTAGATAGATAGAGATAGGTAGGTAGGTAGGTAGATAGATAGATAGATAGATAGAGATAGGTAGGTAGGTAGATTGATAGATACATAGGTAGGTAGGTAGATAGATAGATACAGATAGGTAGGTAGGTAGATAGATAGATAGAGATAGGTAGGTAGGTAGATAGATAAATACAGATAGGTAGGTTGGTAGGTAGATAGATAGAGATAGGTAGGTAGGTAGATAGATAGAGATAGGTAGGTAGCTAGATTGATAGATACAGATAGGTAGGTAGGTAGATAGATACAGATAGGTAGGTAGGTAGATAGATAAATACAGATAGGTAGGTAGGTAGATAGATAGATAGAGATAGGTAGGTAGATTGATAGAGACAGATAGGTAGGTAGGTATATATATAGATACAGATAGGTAGGTAGGTAGATAGATAGATACATATAGGTAGGTAGGTAGGTAGATAGATACAGATAGGTAGGTAGGTAGATAGATAGATACAGATAGGTAGGTAGGTAGGTAGATTGATAGAGATGGGTAGGTAGGTAGGTAGATAGATAGAGATAGGTAGGTAGGTAGATAGATAGATAGAGATAGGTAGGTAGGTAGGTAGGTAGATAGATAGAGATAGGTTGGTAGGTAGATAGATAGATAGAGATAGATAGGTAGGTAGATTGATAGAGACAGATAGGTAGTTAGGTAGATAGATAGATAGAGATAGGTAGGTAGGTAGATTGATAGATAGATACAGATAGGTAGCTAGGTAGATAGATACAGATATGTAGGTAGGTAGATAGATAGATAGAGATAGGTAGGTAGGTAGGTAGGTAGATAGAGATAGGTAGGTAGGTAGATAGATAGATAGAGATAGGTAGGTAGGTAGATTGATAGATACATAGGTAGGTAGGTAGATACAGATAGATTGATACATACAGATAGGTAGGTAGGTAGATAGATAGGTAGGTAGGTAGATAGATAAATACAGATAGGTAGGTAGGTAGGTAGGTAGATAGAGATAGGTAGGTAGGTAGATAGATAGATAGAGATAGGTAGGCAGGTAGATTGATAGATACAGATAGGTAGGTAGGTAGATAGATAGATAAAGATAGGTAGGTAGGTAGATAGATAAATACAGATAGGTAGGTAGGTAGATAGATAGATAGAGATAGGTAGGTAGATTGATAGAGACAGATAGGTAGGTAGGTAGATATATAGATAGAGATAGGTAGGTAGGTAGATTGATAGATACAGATAGGTAGGTAGGTAGATAGATAGATAGAGATAGGTAGGTAGGTAGGTAGATTGATAGATAGAGATAGGTAGGCAGGTAGATAGATAGATAGAGATAAGTAGGTAGGTAGATTGATAGATACAGATAGGTAGGTACGTAGATAGATAGATAGAGATAGGTAGGTAGGTAGATAGATAGATAGAGATAGGTAGGTAGGTAGATAGATAGAGATAGGTAGGTAGGTATATAGATAGATCGATAGAGATAGGTAGGTAGGTAGATAGATAGATAGAGATAGGTAGGTAGGTAGATTGATAGATACAGATCGGTAGGTAGGTAGATAGATAGATATAGATAGGTAGGTAGGTAGATAGATAGATACAGATATGTAGGTAGGTAGGTAGATAGAAAGATACAGATAGGATGGTAGGTAGATAGATAGATAGAGATAGGTAGGTAGGTAGATAGATAGATAGACATAGGTAGGTAGGTAGATTGATAGATACAGATAGGATGGTAGGTAGATAGATAGATACAGATAGATAGGTAGGTAGATAGATAGATAGAGATAGGTAGGTAGGTAGATTGATAGATACATAGGTAGGTAGGTAGGTAGATTGATAGATACATAGGTAGGTAGGTAGATACAGATAGATTGATAGATACAGATAGGTAGGTAGGTAGATAGATAGGTAGGTAGGTAGATAGATAAATACAGATAGGTAGGTAGGTAGGTAGGTAGAGATAGGTAGGTAGGTAGATAGATAGATAGAGATAGGTAGGTAGGTAGATTGATAGATACAGATAGGTAGGTAGGTAGATAGATAGATAAAGATAGGTAGGTAGGTAGATAGATAAATACAGATAGGTAGGTAGGTAGATAGATAGATAGAGATAGGTAGGTAGGTAGATTGATAGATACAGATAGGTAGGTAGGTAGATAGATAGATAGAGATAGGTAGGCAGGTAGATAGATAGATAGAGATAAGTAGGTAGGTAGATTGATAGATACAGATAGGTAGGTACGTAGATAGATAGATAGAGATAGGTAGGTAGGTAGATAGATAGATAGAGATAGGTAGGTAGGTAGATAGATAGATAGAGATAGGTAGGTAGGTATATAGATAGATCGATAGAGATAGGTAGGTAGGTAGATAGATAGATAGAGATAGGTAGGTAGGTAGATTGATAGATACAGATAGGTAGGTAGGTAGATAGATAGATACAGATAGGTAGGTAGGTAGATAGATAGAGATAGATAGGTAGGTAGATTGATAGAGACAGATAGGTAGGTAGGTAGATAGATAGATACAGATAGGTAGGTAAATAGATAGATACAGATAGGTAGGTAGGTAAATAGATAGATAGAGATAGGTAGGTAGCTAGGTAGATAGATAGAGATAGGTAGGTAGGTAGGTAGGTAGATAGAGATAGGTAGGTAGGTAGATTGATAGAGACAGATAGGTAGGTAGGTAGATAGATAGATAGATAGAGATAGGTAGGTAGGTAGGTAGGTAGAGATAGTTAGGTAGGTAGGTAGATAGAAAGAGATAGTTAGGTAGGTAGGTAGATAGATACAGATAGGTAGGTAGGTAGATAGATAGATAGAGATAGGTAGGTAGGTAGATTGATAGATACAGATAGGTAGGTAGGTAGATAGATAGATACAGATAGGTAGGTAGGTAGGTAGATAGATAGATACAGATATGTAGGTAGGTAGATAGATAGATAGAGATAGGTAGGTAGGTAGATAGATAGAGATAGGTAGGTAGGTAGGAAGGTAGAGATAGTTAGGTAGGTAGGTAGGTAGATAGAAAGAGATAGTTAGGTAGGTAGGTAGATAGATACAGATAGGTAGGTAGGTAGATAGATAGATAGAGATAGGTAGGTAGGTAGAATGATAGATACAGATAGGTAGGTAGGTAGGTAGGTAGATACATAGAGATAGGCAGGTAGGTAGGTAGATAGATAGATAGAGATAGGTAGGTAGGTAGATAGATAGATAGAGATAGGTAGGTAGGTAGATTGATAGATACAGATAGGTAGGTAGGTAGATAGATACACATAGATAGGTAGGTAGATAGATAGATAGAGATAGGTAGGTAGGTAGATAGATAGATAGACATAGGTAGGTAGGTAGATTGATAGATACAGATAGGTAGGTAGGTAGATAGATAGATACAGATAGGTAGGTAGGTAGATAGATAGATAGAGATAGGTAGGTAGGTAGATTGATAGATACAGATAGGTAGGTAGGTAGATAGATAGATACAGATAGGTAGGTAAGTAGATAGATAGATACAGATAGGTAGGTAGGTAGATAGATAGATAGAGATAGGTAGGTAGGTAGATAGATAGATAGAGATAGGTAGGTAGGTAGATAGATAGAGTTAGGTAGGTAGGTAGGAAGATAGATAGCTACAGGTAGGTATGTAGGTAGATAGATAGATACAGATAGGTAGGTAGGTAGATAGATAGATACAGATATGTAGGTAAGTAGATAGATAGATAGAGATAGGTAGGTAGGTAGGTAGATAGATACAGATAGGTAGGTAGGTAGATAGATAGATAGAGATAGGTAGGTAGGTAGATTGATAGATACAGGTAGGTAGGTAGGTAGGTAGATAGATAGATACAGATAGGTAGGTAGGTAGGTAGGTAGGTAGATAGATACAGATATGTAGGTAGGTAGATAGATAGATAGAGATAGGTAGGTAGGTAGGTAGATAGATAGAGATAGGTAGATAGGTAGGTAGGTAGAGATAGTTAGGTAGGTAGATAGAAAGAGATAGTTAGGTAGGTAGGTAGATAGATACAGATAGGTAGGTAGGTAGATAGATAGATAGAGATAGGTAGGTAGGTAGATTGATAGATACAGATAGGTAGTTAGGTAGGTAGATACATAGAGATAGGTAGGTAGGTAGATAGATAGATAGAGATAGGTAGGTAGGTAGATAGATAGATAGAGATAGGTAGGTAGGTAGATTGATAGATACAGATAGGTAGGTAGGTAGATAGATAGATACAGATAGATAGGTAGGTAGATAGATAGATAGAGATAGGTAGGTAGGTAGATAGATAGATAGACATAGGTAGGTAGGTAGATTGATAGATACAGATAGGTAGGTAGGTAGATAGATAGATACAGATAGGTAGGTAGGTAGATAGAGAGATAGAGATAGGTAGGTAGGTAGATTGATAGATACAGATAGGTAGGTAGGTAGATAGATAGATATAGATAGGTAGGTAGGTAGGTAGATAGATAGATACAGATATGTAGGTAGGTAGATAGATAGATAGAGATAGGTAGGTAGGTAGGTAGATAGATAGAGATAGGTAGGTAGGTAGGTAGGTAGAGATAGTTAGGTAGGTAGGTAGATAGAAAGAGATAGTTAGGTAGGTAGGTAGATAGATACAGATAGGTAGGTAGGTAGATAGATAGATAGAGATAGGTAGGTAGGTAGGTAGATTGATAGATACAGATAGGTAGGTAGGTAGGTAGATACATAGAGATAGGTAGGTAGGTAGATAGATAGATAGAGATAGGTAGGTAGGTAGATAGATAGAGA
Organism: Crotalus adamanteus; assembly: GCA_039797435.1. NCBI lineage: Eukaryota > Metazoa > Chordata > Lepidosauria > Squamata > Viperidae > Crotalus > Crotalus adamanteus. Next base: position 1,234,348 of record CM077928.1, read on the forward strand.
TAGGTAGGTAGGTAGGTAGGTAGAGATAGTTAGGTAGGTAGGTAGATAGAAAGAGATAGGTAGGTAGGTAGATAGAGACAGATAGGTAGGTAGGTAGATAGATAGATAGAGATAGGTAGGTAGGTAGATTGATAGATAGAGATAGGTAGGTAGGTAGGTAGGTAGGTAGATACATAGAGATAGGTAGGTAGGTAGATAGATAGATAGAGATAGGTAGGTAGGTAGATAGATAGATAGAGATAGGTAGGTAGGTAGATTGATAGATACAGATAGGTAGGTAGGTAGATAGATAGATACAGATAGATAGGTAGGTAGATAGATATATAGAGATAGGTAGGTAGGTAGATAGATAGATAGACATAGGTAGGTAGGTAGATTGATAGATACAGATAGGTAGGTAAGTAGATAGATAGATACAGATAGGTAGGTAGGTAGATAGACAGATAGAGATAGGTAGGTAGGTAGATTGATAGATACAGATAGGTAGGTAGGTAGATAGATAGATACAGATAGGTAGGTAGGTAGGTAGATAGATAGATACAGATATGTAGGTAGGTAGATAGATAGATAGAGATAGGTAGGTAGGTAGGTAGATAGATAGAGATAGGTAGGTAGGTAGGTAGGTAGGTAGGTAGAGATAGTTAGGTAGGTAGGTAGATAGAAAGAGATAGTTAGGTAGGTAGCTGGATAGATACAGATAGGTAGGTAGGTAGATAGATAGAGATAGGTAGGTAGGTAGATTGATAGATACAGATAGGTAGGTAGGTAGGTAGATACATAGAGATAGGTAGGTAGGTAGATAGATAGAGATAGGTAGGTAGGTAGATAGATAGAGATAGGTAGGTAGGTAGATTGATAGATACAGATAGGTAGGTAGGTAGATAGATACAGATAGATAGGTAGGTAGATAGATAGATAGAGATAGGTAGGTAGGTAGATAGATAGATAGACATAGGTAGGTAGGTAGATTGATAGATACAGATAGGTAGGTAGGTAGATAGATAGATACAGATAGGTAGGTAGATAGATAGATAGATAGATAGATAGATAGAGATAGGTAGGTAGGTAGATAGATAAATACAGATAGGTAGGTAGGTAGATAGATACAGATAGATAGGTAGGTAGATAGATAGATAGAGATAGGTAGGTAGGTAGGTAGGTAGAGATAGTTAGGTAGGTAGGTAGATAGAAAGAGATAGGTAGGTAGGTAGATAGATACAGATAGGTAGGTAGGTAGATAGATAGATAGAGATAGGTAGGTAGGTAGATTGATAGATACAGATAGGTAGGTAGGTAGATAGATAGATACAGATAGGTAGGTAGGTAGGTAGATAGATAGATACAGATATGTAGGTAGGTAGATAGATAGATAGAGATAGGTAGGTAGGTAGGTAGGTAGGTAGATAGATAGAGATAGGTAGGTAGGTAGGAAGGTAGAGATAGTTAGGTAGGTAGGTAGATAGAAAGAGATAGTTAGGTAGGTAGGTAGATAGATACAGATAGGTAGGTAGGTAGATAGATAGATAGATAGAGATAGGTAGGTAGGTAGATTGATAGATACAGATAGGTAGGTAGGTAGGTAGATACATAGAGATAGGTAGGTAGGTAGATAGATAGATAGAGATAGGTAGGTAGATTGATAGATACAGATAGGTAGGTAGGTAGATAGATAGATACACATAGATAGGTAGGTAGATAGATAGATAGAGATAGGTAGGTAGGTAGATAGATAGATAGACATAAGTAGGTAGGTAGATTGATAGATACAGATAGGTAGGTAGGTAGATAGATAGATACAGATAGGTAGGTAGGTAGATAGATAGATAGAGATAGGTAGGTAGGTAGATTGATAGATACAGATAGGTAGGTAGGTAGATAGATAGATACAGATAGGTAGGTAAGTAGATAGATAGATACAGATAGGTAGGTAGGTAGATAGATAGAGATAGGTAGGTAGGTAGGTAGATAGATAGAGATAGGTAGGTAGGTAGGTAGGTAGAGATAGTTAGGTAGGTAGGTAGATAGAAAGAGATAGTTAGGTAGGTAGGTAGATAGATACAGATAGGTAGGTAGGTAGATAGATAGATAGAGATAGGTAGGTAGGTAGATAGATAGATAGAGATAGGTAGGTAGGTAGATTGATAGATACAGATAGATAGGTAGGTAGATAGATAGATACAGATAGATAGGTAGGTAGATAGATAGATAGAGATAGGTAGGTAGGTAGATAGATAGATAGACATAGGTAGGTAGGTAGATTGATAGATACAGATAGGTAGGTAGGTAGATAGATAGATACAGATAGGTAGGTAGATAGATAGATAGATAGAGATAGGTAGGTAGGTAGATAGATAAATACAGATAGGTAGGTAGGTAGATAGATGGAGATAGGTAGGTAGATAGATAGATAGATAGAGATAGGTAGGTAGGTAGATTGATAGATACAGATAGGTAGGTAGGTAGATAGATAGATACAGGTAGGTAGGTAGGTAGATAGATACAGATAGGTAGGTAGATAGATAGATAGAGATAGGTAGGTAGGTAGGTAGGTAGAGATAGTTAGGTAGGTAGGTAGATAGAAAGAGATAGTTAGGTAGGTAGGTAGATAGATACAGATAGGTAGGTAGGTAGATAGATAGATAGAGATAGGTAGGTAGGTAGATTGATAGATACAGATAGGTAGGTAGGTAGATAGATAGATAGATAGAGATAGGTAGGTAGGTAGATAGATAAATACAGATAGGTAGGTAGGTAGATAGATACAGATAGATAGGTAGGTAGATAGATAGATAGAGATAGGTAGGTAGGTAGGTAGGTAGAGATAGTTAGGTAGGTAGGTAGATAGAAAGAGATAGTTAGGTAGGTAGGTAGATAGATACAGATAGGTAGGTAGTTAGATAGATAGATAGAGATAGGTAGGTAGGTAGATTGATAGATACAGATAGGTAGGTAGGTAGATAGATAGATACAGATAGGTAGGTAGGTAGGTAGATAGATAGATACAGATATGTAGGTAGGTAGACAGATAGATAGAGATAGGTAGGTAGGTAGGTAGATAGATAGAGATAGGTAGGTAGGTAGGAAGGTAGAGATAGTTAGGTAGGTAGGTAGATAGAAAGAGATAGTTAGGTAGGTAGGTAGATAGATACAGATAGGTAGGTAGGTAGATAGATAGATAGAGATAGGTAGGTAGGTAGATTGATAGATACAGATAGGTAGGTAGGTAGGTAGATAAATAGAGATAGGTAGGTAGGTAGATAGATAGATAGAGATAGGTAGGTAGGTAGATAGATAGATAGAGATAGGTAGGTAGGTAGATTGATAGATACAGATAGGTAGGTAGGTAGATAGATAGATACACATAGATAGGTAGGTAGATAGATAGATAGAGATAGGTAGGTAGGTAGATAGATAGATAGACATAGGTAGGTAGGTAGATTGATAGATACAGATAGGTAGGTAGGTAGATAGATAGATACAGATAGGTAGGTAGGTAGATAGATAGATACAGATAGGTAGGTAGGTAGATAGATAGATAGAGATAGGTAGGTAGGTAGATTGATAGATACAGATAGGTAGGTAGGTAGATAGATAGATACAGATAGGTAGGTAAGTAGATAGATAGATACAGATAGGTAGGTAGGTAGATAGATAGATAGAGATAGGTAGGTAAGTAGATAGATAGAAAGAGATAGGTAGGTAGATTGATAGAGACAGATAGGTAGGTAGGTAGATATATAGATAGAGATAGGTAGATAGGTAGATTGATAGGTACAGATAGGTAGGTAGGTAGATAGATAGATAGAGATAGGTAGGTAGGTAGATAGATAGATAGAGATAGGTAGGTAGGTAGATAGATAGATAGAGATAGGTAGGTAGGTAGGTAGATAGATAGAGATAGGTAGGTAGGTAGATAGATAGATAGAGATAGGTAGGTAGGTAGATTGATAGATACAGATAGGTAGGTAGGTAGATAGATAGATACAGATACATAGGTAGGTAGATAGATAGATACAGATAGGTAGGTAGGTAGATAGATAGATAGACATAGGTAGGTAGGTAGATTGATAGATACAGATAGGTAGGTAGGTAGGTAGATAGATACAGATAGGTAGGTAGGTAGATAGAGAGATAGAGATAGGTAGGTAGGTAGATTGATAGATACAGATAGGTAGGTAGGTAGATAGATAGATACAGATAGGTAGGTAGGTAGGTAGATCGATAGATACAGATATGTAGGTAGGTAGATAGATAAATAGAGATAGGTAGGTAGATAGGTAGATAGATAGATATAGGTAGGTAGGTAGGTAGGTAGAGATAGTTAGGTAGGTAGGTAGATAGAAAGAGATAGTTAGGTAGGTAGGTAGATAGATACAGGTAGGTAAGTAGGTAGATAGATAGATAGAGATAGGTAGGTAGGTAGATTGATAGATACAGATAGGTAGGTAGGTAGGTAGATAGATACAGATAGGTAGGTAGGTAGATAGAGAGATAGAGATAGGTAGGTAGGTAGATTGATAGATACAGATAGGTAGGTAGGTAGATAGATAGATACAGATAGGTAGGTAGGTAGGTAGATAGATAGATACAGATAGGTAGGTAGGTAGATAGATAGATACAGATAGGTAGGTAAGTAGATAGATAGATACAGATAGGTAGGTAGGTAGATAGATAGATAGAGATAGGTAGGTAGGTAGGTAGATAGATAGAGATAGGTAGGTAGGTAGGTAGGTAGAGATAGTTAGGTAGGTAGGTAGATAGAAAGAGATAGTTAGGTAGGTAGGTAGATAGATACAGATAGGTAGGTAGGTAGATAGATAGATAGAGATAGGTAGGTAGGTAGATTGATAGATACAGATAGGTAGGTAGGTAGGTAGATACATAGATATAGGTAGGTAGGTAGATAGATAGATAGAGATAGGTAGGTAGGTAGATTGATAGATACAGATAGGTAGGTAGGTAGATAGATAGATACAGATAGATAGGTAGGTAGATAGATAGATAGAGATAGGTAGGTAGGTAGATAGATAGATAGACATAGGTAGGTAGGTAGATTGATAGATACAGATAGGTAGGTAGGTAGATAGATAGATACAGATAGGTAGGTAGATAGATAGATAGATAGAGATAGGTAGGTAGATAGATAAATACAGATAGGTAGGTACGTAGATAGATGGAGATAGGTAGGTAGATTGATAGAGACAGATAGGTAGGTAGGTTGATATATAGATAGAGATAGGTAGGTAGGTAGATTGATAGATACAGATAGGTAGGTAGGTAGATAGATAGATAGAGATAGGTAGGTAGGCAGATTGATAGATAGAGATAGGTAGGCAGGTAGATAGATAGATAGAGATAAGTAGGTAGGTAGATTGATAGATACAGATAGGTAGGTAGGTAGATAGATAGATAGAGATAGGTAGGTAGGTAGATAGATAGATAGAGATAGGTAGGTAGGTAGATAGATAGAGTTAGGTAGGTAGGTAGGAAGATAGATAGCTACAGGTAGGTATGTAGGTAGATAGATAGATACAGATAGGTAGGTAGGTAGATAGATAGATACAGATATGTAGGTAAGTAGATAGATAGATAGAGATAGGTAGGTAGGTAGGTAGATAGATACAGATAGGTAGGTAGGTAGATAGATAGATAGAGATAGGTAGGTAGGTAGATTGATAGATACAGGTAGGTAGGTAGGTAGGTAGATAGATAGATACAGATAGGTAGGTAGGTAGGTAGGTAGATAGATACAGATATGTAGGTAGGTAGATAGATAGATAGAGATAGGTAGGTAGGTAGGTAGATAGATAGAGATAGGTAGATAGGTAGGTAGGTAGAGATAGTTAGGTAGGTAGATAGAAAGAGATAGTTAGGTAGGTAGGTAGATAGATACAGATAGGTAGGTAGGTAGATAGATAGATAGAGATAGGTAGGTAGGTAGATTGATAGATACAGATAGGTAGTTAGGTAGGTAGATACATAGAGATAGGTAGGTAGGTAGATAGATAGATAGAGATAGGTAGGTAGGTAGATAGATAGATAGAGATAGGTAGGTAGGTAGATTGATAGATACAGATAGGTAGGTAGGTAGATAGATAGATACAGATAGATAGGTAGGTAGATAGATAGATAGAGATAGGTAGGTAGGTAGATAGATAGATAGACATAGGTAGGTAGGTAGATTGATAGATACAGATAGGTAGGTAGGTAGATAGATAGATACAGATAGGTAGGTAGGTAGATAGAGAGATAGAGATAGGTAGGTAGGTAGATTGATAGATACAGATAGGTAGGTAGGTAGATAGATAGATATAGATAGGTAGGTAGGTAGGTAGATAGATAGATACAGATATGTAGGTAGGTAGATAGATAGATAGAGATAGGTAGGTAGGTAGGTAGATAGATAGAGATAGGTAGGTAGGTAGGTAGAGATAGTTAGGTAGGTAGGTAGATAGAAAGAGATAGTTAGGTAGGTAGGTAGATAGATACAGATAGGTAGGTAGGTAGATAGATAGATAGAGATAGGTAGGTAGGTAGGTAGATTGATAGATACAGATAGGTAGGTAGGTAGGTAGATACATAGAGATAGGTAGGTAGGTAGATAGATAGATAGAGATAGGTAGGTAGGTAGATAGATAGAGATAGGTAGGTAGGTAGGTAGGTAGAGATAGTTAGGTAGGTAGGTAGATAGAAAGAGATAGTTAGGTAGGTAGGTAGATAGATACAGATAGGTAGGTAGGTAGATAGATAGATAGAGATAGGTAGGTAGGTAGATTGATAGATAGAGATAGGTAGGTAGGTAGGTAGGTAGGTTGATACATAGAGATAGGTAGGTAGGTAGATAGATAGATAGAGATATGTAGGTAGGTAGATAGATAGATAGAGATAGGTAGGTAGGTAGATTGATAGATACAGATAGGTAGGTAGGTAGATAGATAGATACAGATAGATAGGTAGGTAGATAGATAGATAGAGATAGGTAGGTAGGTAGATAGATAGATAGACATAGGTAGGTAGGTAGATTGATAGATACAGATAGGTAGGTAAGTAGATAGATAGATACAGATAGGTAGGTAGGTAGATAGACAGATAGAGATAGGTAGGTAGGTAGATTGATAGATACAGATAGGTAGGTAGGTAGATAGATAGATACAGATAGGTAGGTAGGTAGGTAGATAGATAGATACAGATATGTAGGTAGGTAGATAGATAGATAGAGATAGGTAGGTAGGTAGGTAGATAGATAGAGATAGGTAGGTAGGTAGGTAGGTAGGTAGAGATAGTTAGGTAGGTAGGTAGATAGAAAGAGATAGTTAGGTAGGTAGGTAGATAGATACAGATAGGTAGGTAGGTAGATAGATAGAGATAGGTAGGTAGGTAGATTGATAGATACAGATAGGTAGGTAGGTAGGTAGATACATTGAGATAGGTAGGTAGGTAGATAGATAGAGATAGGTAGGTAGGTAGATAGATAGAGATAGGTAGGTAGGTAGATTGATAGATACAGATAGGTAGGTAGGTAGATAGATACAGATAGATAGGTAGGTAGATAGATAGATAGAGATAGGTAGGTAGGTAGATAGATAGATAGACATAGGTAGGTAGGTAGATTGATAGATACAGATAGGTAGGTAGATAGATAGATACAGATAGGTAGGTAGATAGATAGATAGATAGATAGATAGATAGATAGATAGATAGATAGAGATAGGTAGGTAGGTAGATAGATAAATACAGATAGGTAGGTAGGTAGATAGATACAGATAGATAGGTAGGTAGATAGATAGATAGAGATAGGTAGGTAGGTAGGTAGGTAGAGATAGTTAGGTAGGTAGGTAGATAGAAAGAGATAGGTAGGTAGGTAGATAGATACAGATAGGTAGGTAGGTAGATAGATAGATAGAGATAGGTAGGTAGGTAGATTGATAGATACAGATAGGTAGGTAGGTAGATAGATAGATACAGATAGGTAGGTAGGTAGGTAGATAGATAGATACAGATATGTAGGTAGGTAGATAGATAGATAGAGATAGGTAGGTAGGTAGGTAGGTAGATAGATAGAGATAGGTAGGTAGGTAGGAAGGTAGAGATAGTTAGGTAGGTAGGTAGATAGAAAGAGATAGTTAGGTAGGTAGGTAGATAGATACAGATAGGTAGGTAGGTAGATAGATAGATAGATAGAGATAGGTAGGTAGGTAGATTGATAGATACAGATAGGTAGGTAGGTAGGTAGATACATAGAGATAGGTAGGTAGGTAGATAGATAGATAGAGATAGGTAGGTAGATTGATAGATACAGATAGGTAGGTAGGTAGATAGATAGATACACATAGATAGGTAGGTAGATAGATAGATAGAGATAGGTAGGTAGGTAGATAGATAGATAGACATAAGTAGGTAGGTAGATTGATAGATACAGATAGGTAGGTAGGTAGATAGATAGATACAGATAGGTAGGTAGGTAGATAGATAGATAGAGATAGGTAGGTAGGTAGATTGATAGATACAGATAGGTAGGTAGGTAGATAGATAGATACAGATAGGTAGGTAAGTAGATAGATAGATACAGATAGGTAGGTAGGTAGATAGATAGAGATAGGTAGGTAGGTAGGTAGATAGATAGAGATAGGTAGGTAGGTAGGTAGGTAGAGATAGTTAGGTAGGTAGGTAGATAGAAAGAGATAGTTAGGTAGGTAGGTAGATAGATACAGATAGGTAGGTAGGTAGATAGATAGATAGAGATAGGTAGGTAGGTAGATTGATAGATACAGATAGGTAGGTAGGTAGGTAGATACATAGAGATAGGTAGGTAGGTAGATAGATAGATAGAGATAGGTAGGTAGGTAGATTGATAGATACAGATAGATAGGTAGGTAGATAGATAGATACAGATAGATAGGTAGGTAGATAGATAGATAGAGATAGGTAGGTAGGTAGATAGATAGATAGACATAGGTAGGTAGGTAGATTGATAGATACAGATAGGTAGGTAGGTAGATAGATAGATACAGATAGGTAGGTAGATAGATAGATAGATAGAGATAGGTAGGTAGGTAGATAGATAAATACAGATAGGTAGGTAGGTAGATAGATGGAGATAGGTAGGTAGATAGATAGATAGATAGAGATAGGTAGGTAGGTAGATTGATAGATACAGATAGGTAGGTAGGTAGATAGATAGATACAGGTAGGTAGGTAGGTAGATAGATACAGATAGGTAGGTAGATAGATAGATAGAGATAGGTAGGTAGGTAGGTAGGTAGAGATAGTTAGGTAGGTAGGTAGATAGAAAGAGATAGTTAGGTAGGTAGGTAGATAGATACAGATAGGTAGGTAGGTAGATAGATAGATAGAGATAGGTAGGTAGGTAGATTGATAGATACAGATAGGTAGGTAGGTAGATAGATAGATAGATAGAGATAGGTAGGTAGGTAGATAGATAAATACAGATAGGTAGGTAGGTAGATAGATACAGATAGATAGGTAGGTAGATAGATAGATAGAGATAGGTAGGTAGGTAGGTAGGTAGAGATAGTTAGGTAGGTAGGTAGATAGAAAGAGATAGTTAGGTAGGTAGGTAGATAGATACAGATAGGTAGGTAGTTAGATAGATAGATAGAGATAGGTAGGTAGGTAGATTGATAGATACAGATAGGTAGGTAGGTAGATAGATAGATACAGATAGGTAGGTAGGTAGGTAGATAGATAGATACAGATATGTAGGTAGGTAGACAGATAGATAGAGATAGGTAGGTAGGTAGGTAGATAGATAGAGATAGGTAGGTAGGTAGGAAGGTAGAGATAGTTAGGTAGGTAGGTAGATAGAAAGAGATAGTTAGGTAGGTAGGTAGATAGATACAGATAGGTAGGTAGGTAGATAGATAGATAGAGATAGGTAGGTAGGTAGATTGATAGATACAGATAGGTAGGTAGGTAGGTAGATAAATAGAGATAGGTAGGTAGGTAGATAGATAGATAGAGATAGGTAGGTAGGTAGATTGATAGATACAGATAGGTAGGTAGGTAGATAGATAGATACAGATAGGTAGGTAAGTAGATAGATAGATACAGATAGGTAGGTAGGTAGATAGATAGATAGAGATAGGTAGGTAAGTAGATAGATAGATAGAGATAGGTAGGTAGATTGATAGAGACAGATAGGTAGGTAGGTAGATATATAGATAGAGATAGGTAGATAGGTAGATTGATAGGTACAGATAGGTAGGTAGGTAGATAGATAGATAGAGATAGGTAGGTAGGTAGATAGATAGATAGAGATAGGTAGGTAGGTAGATAGATAGATAGAGATAGGTAGGTAGGTAGGTAGATAGATAGAGATAGGTAGGTAGGTAGATAGATAGATAGAGATAGGTAGGTAGGTAGATTGATAGATACAGATAGGTAGGTAGGTAGATAGATAGATACAGATAGATAGGTAGGTAGATAGATAGATACAGATAGGTAGGTAGGTAGATAGATAGATAGACATAGGTAGGTAGGTAGATTGATAGATACAGATAGGTAGGTAGGTAGGTAGATAGATACAGATAGGTAGGTAGGTAGATAGAGAGATAGAGATAGGTAGGTAGGTAGATTGATAGATACAGATAGGTAGGTAGGTAGATAGATAGATACAGATAGGTAGGTAGGTAGGTAGATAGATAGATACAGATATGTAGGTAGGTAGATAGATAGATAGAGATAGGTAGGTAGGTAGGTAGATAGATAGAGATAGGTAGGTAGGTAGGTAGGTAGAGATAGTTAGGTAGGTAGGTAGATAGAAAGAGATAGTTAAGTAGGTAGGTAGATAGATACAGGTAGGTAGGTAGGTAGATAGATAGATAGAGATAGGTAGGTAGGTAGATTGATAGATACAGATAGGTAGGTAAGTAGGTAGATAGATACAGATAGGTAGGTAGGTAGATAGAGAGATAGAGATAGGTAGGTAGGTAGATTGATAGATACAGATAGGTAGGTAGGTAGATAGATAGATACAGATAGGTAGGTAGGTAGGTAGATAGATAGATACAGATATGTAGGTAGGTAGATAGATAGATAGAGATAGGTAGGTAGGTAGGTAGATAGATAGAGATAGGTAGGTAGGTAGGTAGGTAGAGATAGTTAGGTAGGTAGGTAGATAGAAAGAGATAGTTAGGTAGGTAGGTAGATAGATACAGGTAGGTAGGTAGGTAGATAGATAGATATAGATAGGTAGGTAGGTAGATTGATAGATACAGATAGGTAGGTAGGTAGATAGATAGATACAGATAGATAGGTAGGTAGATAGATAGATACAGATAGGTAGGTAGGTAGATAGATAGATAGACATAGGTAGGTAGGTAGATTGATAGATACAGATAGGTAGGTAGGTAGATAGATAGATACAGATAGGTAGGTAGGTAGATAGATAGATACAGATAGGTAGGTAGGTAGATAGATAGATACAGATAGATAGGTAGGTAGATAGATAGATAGAGATAGGTAGGTAGGTAGATTGATAGATAAAGATATGTAGGTAGGTAGATTGATAGATAGAGATAGGTAGGTAGGTAGATAGATAGATAGAGACAGGTAGGTAGGTAGGTAGATAGATATAGATAGGTCGGTAGGTATGTAGAAAGATAGAGATAGGTAGGTAGGTAGATTGATAGATAGAGATAGGTAGGCAGGTAGATAGATAGATAGATAGATAGATAGATAGATAGATAGATAGATAGATAGATAGATAGATAGATAGAGATAAGTAGGTAGGTAGATTGATAGATAGAGATAGGTAGGTAGGTAGATAGATAGATAAATAGAGATAGGTAGGTAGGTAGATAGATAGATACAGAGAGGTAGGTAGGTAGATAGATAGATACAGATAGGTAGGTAGGTAGACAGATAGATACATATGTAGGTAGTTAGATAGATAGATACAGATAGGTAGGTAGGTAGGTAGATAGATAGATACAGATAGGTAGGTAGGTAGATAGATAGATAGAGATAGATAGGTAGGTAGATTGATAGATACAGATAGGTAGGTAGGTAGATAGATACAGATAGGTAGGTAGGTAGATAGATAGATACAGATAGGTAGGTAGGTAGATAGATAGATAGAGATAGGTAGGTAGGTAGGTAGATAGATAGAGATGGGTAGGTAGGTAGGTAGATAGATAGAGATAGGTAGGTAGGTATATAGATAGATAGAGATAGGTAGGTAGGTAGGTAGATAGATAGAGATAGGTAGGTAGGTAGATAGATAGATAGAGATAGATAGGTAGTTAGATTGATAAAGACAGATAGGTAGTTAGGTAGATAGATAGATAGAGATAGGTAGGTAGGTAGATTGATAGATAGATACAGATAGGTAGCTAGGTAGATAGATACAGGTAGGTAGGTAGGTAGATAGATAGATACAGATAGGTAGGTAGGTAGATAGATAGAGATAGGTAGGTAGGTAGATTGATAGATACAGTTAGGTAGGTAGGTAGATAGATAGATACAGATAGGTAGGTAGGTAGATAGATAGATACAGATAGGTAGGTATGTAGATAGATAGATACAGATAGGTAGGTAGGTAGGTAGTTAGATAGAGATGGGTAGGTAGGTAGGTAGATAGACAGAGATAGGTAGGTAGGTAGATAGATAGATAGATAGATAGAGATAGGTAGGTAGGTAGATTGATAGATACATAGATAGGTAGGTAGATAGATAGATACAGATAGGTAGGTAGGTAGATAGATAGATAGAGATAGGTAGGTAGGTAGATAGATAAATACAGATAGGTAGGTTGGTAGGTAGATAGATAGAGATAGGTAGGTAGGTAGATAGATAGATAGAGATAGGTAGGTAGCTAGATTGATAGATACAGATAGGTAGGTAGGTAGATAGATACAGATAGGTAGGTAGGTAGATAGATAAATACAGATAGGTAGGTAGGTAGATAGTTAGATAGAGATAGGTAGGTAGATTGATAGAGACAGATAGGTAGGTAGGTATATATATAGATACAGATAGGTAGGTAGGTAGATAGATAGATACATATAGGTAGGTAGGTAGATAGATAGATACAGATAGGTAGGTAGGTAGATAGATAGATACAGATAGGTAGGTAGGTAGGTAGATTGATAGAGATGGGTAGGTAGGTAGGTAGATAGATAGAGATAGGTAGGTAGGTAGATAGATAGATAGAGATAGGTAGGTAGGTAGGTAGGTAGATAGATAGAGATAGGTTGGTAGGTAGATAGATAGATAGAGATAGATAGGTAGGTAGATTGATAGAGACAGATAGGTAGTTAGGTAGATAGATAGATAGAGATAGGTAGGTAGGTAGATTGATAGATAGATACAGATAGGTAGCTAGGTAGATAGATACAGATAGGTAGGTAGGTAGATAGATAGATACAGATAGGTAGGTAGTTAGATAGATAGATAGAGATATGTAGGTAGGTAGATAGATAGATAGAGATAGGTAGGTAGGTAGGTAGGTAGATAGAGATAGATTGATAGATACAGATAGGTAGGTAGGTAGATAGATAGGTAGGTAGGTAGATAGATAAATACAGATAGGTAGGTAGGTAGGTAGGTAGATAGAGATAGGTAGGTAGGTAGATAGATAGATAGAGATAGGTAGGCAGGTAGATTGATAGATACAGATAGGTAGGTAGGTAGATAGATAGATAAAGATAGGTAGGTAGGTAGATAGATAAATACAGATAGGTAGGTAGGTAGAAAGATAGATAGAGATAGGTAGGTAGATTGATAGAGACAGATAGGTAGGTAGGTAGATATATAGATAGAGATAGGTAGGTAGGTAGATTGATAGATACAGATAGGTAGGTAGGTAGATAGATAGATAGAGATAGGTAGGTAGGTAGGTAGATTGATAGATAGAGATAGGTAGGCAGGTAGATAGATAGATAGAGATAAGTAGGTAGGTAGATTGATAGATACAGATAGGTAGGTACGTAGATAGATAGATAGAGATAGGTAGGTAGGTAGATAGATAGATAGAGATAGGTAGGTAGGTAGATAGATAGAGATAGGTAGGTAGGTATATAGATAGATCGATAGAGATAGGTAGGTAGGTAGATAGATAGATAGAGATAGGTAGGTAGGTAGATTGATAGGTACAGATCGGTAGGTAGGTAGATAGATAGATATAGATAGGTAGGTAGGTAGATAGATAGATACAGATATGTAGGTAGGTAGGTAGATAGAAAGATACAGATAGGTAGGTAGGTAGATAGATAGAGATAGATAGGTAGGTAGATTGATAGAGACAGATAGGTAGGTAGGTAGATAGATAGATAGAGATAAGTAGGTAGGTAGATTGATAGATACAGATAGGTAGGTAGGTAGATAGATAGATACAGATAGGTAGGTAGATAGATAGATTAAGATAGGTAGGTAGGTAAATAGATAGATAGAGATAGGTAGGTAGGTAGGTAGATAGATAGAGATAGGTAGGTAGGTAGGTAGGTATATAGATAGAGATAGGTAGGTAGGTAGATTGATAGAGACAGATAGGTAGGTAGGTAGATAGATAGATAGATAGATAGAGATAGGTAGGTAGGTAGGTAGGTAGAGATAGTTAGGTAGGTATATAGATAGATCGATAGAGATAGGTAGGTAGGTAGATAGATAGAAAGAGATTGTTAGGTAGGTAGGTAGATAGATACAGATAGGTAGGTAGGTAGATACATAGATACAGATAGGTAGGTAGGTAGATAGATAGATACAGATAGGTAGGTAGGTAGGTAGATAGATAGATACAGATAGGTAGGTAGGTAGATAGATAGAGATAGATAGGTAGGTAGATTGATAGAGACAGATAGGTAGGTAGGTAGATAGATAGATAGAGATAAGTAGGTAGGTACATTGATAGATACAGATAGGTAGGTAGGTAGATAGATAGATACAGATAGGTAGGTAGATAGATAGATAAAGATAGGTAGGTAGGTAAATAGATAGATAGAGATAGGTAGGTAGGTAGGTAGATAGATAGAGATAGGTAGGTAGGTAGGTAGGTAGGTATATAGATAGAGATAGGTAGGTAGGTAGATTGATAGAGACAGATAGGTAGGTAGGTAGGTAGATAGATAGATAGATAGATAGATAGATAGATAGATAGATAGATAGATAGATAGATAGATAGATAGATAGATAGAGATAGGTAGGTAGGTAGGTAGGTAGGTAGAGATAGTTAGGTAGGTAGGTAGATAGAAAGAGATAGTTAGGTAGGTAGGTAGATAGATACAGATAGGTAGGTAGGTAGATAGATAGATAGAGATAGGTAGGTACGTAGATTGATAGATACAGATAGGTAGGTAGGTAGATAGATAGATACAGATAGGTAGGTAGGTAGGTAGATAGATAGATACAGATATGTAGGTAGGTAGCTAGATAGATAGAGATAGGTAGGTAGGTAGGTAGATAGATAGAGATAGGTAGGTAGGTAGGTAGGTAGAGATAGTTAGGTAGGTAGGTAGATAGAAAGAGATAGTTATGTAGGTAGGTAGATAGATACAGATAGGTAGGTAGGTAGATAGATAGAGATAGGTAGGTAGGTAGATTGATAGATACATATAGGTAGGTAGGTAGGTAGATACATAGAGATAGGTAGGTAGGTAGATAGATAGATAGAGATAGGTAGGTAGGTAGATAGATAGATAGAGATAGGTAGGTAGGTAGATTGATAGATACAGATAGGTAGGTAGGTAGATAGATAGATACACATAGATAGGTAGGTAGATAGATAGATAGAGATAGGTAGGTAGGTAGATAGATAGATAGACATAGGTAGGTAGGTAGATTGATAGATACAGATAGGTAGGTAGGTAGATAGATAGATACAGATAGGTAGGTAGGTAGGTAGATAGATAGAGATAGGTAGGTAGGTAGGTAGAGATAGTTAGGTAGGTAGGTAGATAGATAGATAGCGATAGGTAGGTAGGTAGATAGATAGATACACATAGATAGGTAGGTAGATAGATAGATAGAGATAGGTAGGTAGGTAGATAGATAGATAGACATAGGTAGGTAGGTAGATTGATAGATACAGATAGGATGGTAGGTAGATAGATAGATACAGATAGATAGGTAGGTAGATAGATAGATAGAGATAGGTAGGTAGGTAGATAGATAGATAGAGATAGGTAGGTAGGTAGATTGATAGATACATAGGTAGGTAGGTAGATACAGATAGATTCATAGATACAGATAGGTAGGTAGGTAGATAGATAGGTAGGTAGGTAGATAGATAAATACAGATAGGTAGGTAGGTAGGTATGTAGATAGAGATAGGTAGGTAGGTAGATAGATAGATAGAGATAGGTAGGTAGGTAGATTGATAGATACAGATAGGTAGGTAGGTAGATAGATAGATAAAGATAGGTAGGTAGGTAGATAGATAAATACAGATAGGTAGGTAGGTAGATAGATAGATAGAGATAGGTAGGTAGGTAGATATATAGATAGAGATAGGTAGGTAGGTAGATTGATAGATACAGATAGGTAGGTAGGTAGATAGATAGATAGAGATAGGTAGGCAGGTAGATAGATAGATAGAGATAAGTAGGTAGGTAGATTGATAGATACAGATAGGTAGGTAGGTAGATTGATAGATACAGATAGGTAGGTAGGTAGATAGATAGATACAGATAGGTAGGTAGGTAGATAGATAGAGATAGATAGGTAGGTAGATTGATAGAGACAGATAGGTAGGTAGGTAGATAGATACAGATAGGTAGGTAAATAGATAGATACAGATAGGTAGGTAGGTAAATAGATAGAGATAGGTAGGTAGGTAGGTAGATAGATAGAGATAGGTAGGTAGGTAGGTAGGTAGGTAGGTAGATAGAGATAGGTAGGTAGGTAGATTGATAGAGACAGATAGGTAGGTAGGTAGATAGATAGATAGATAGAGATAGGTAGGTAGGTAGGTAGGTAGAGATAGTTAGGTAGGTAGGTAGATAGAAAGAGATAGTTAGGTAGGTAGGTAGATAGATACAGATAGGTAGGTAGGTAGATAGATAGATAGAGATAGGTAGGTAGGTAGATTGATAGATACAGATAGGTAGGTAGGTAGATAGATAGATACAGATAGGTAGGTAGGTAGGTAGATAGATAGATACAGATATGTAGGTAGGTAGATAGATAGATAGAGATAGGTAGGTAGGTAGATAGATAGAGATAGGTAGGTAGGTAGGAAGCTAGAGATAGTTAGGTAGGTAGGTAGATAGAAAGAGATAGTTAGGTAGGTAGGTAGATAGATACAGATAGGTAGGTAGGTAGATAGATAGATAGAGATAGGTAGGTAGGTAGATTGATAGATACAGATAGGTAGGTAGGTAGGTAGATACATAGAGATAGGTAGGTAGGTAGATAGATAGATAGAGATAGGTAGGTAGGTAGATAGATAGATAGAGATAGGTAGGTAGGTAGATTGATAGATACAGATAGGTAGGTAGGTAGATAGATAGATACACATAGATAGGTAGGTAGATAGATAGATAGAGATAGGTAGGTAGGTAGATAGATAGATAGACAAAGGTAGGTAGGTAGATTGATAGATACAGATAGGTAGGTAGGTAGATTGATAGATACAGATAGGTAGGTAGGTAGATAGATAGATACACATAGATAGGTAGGTAGATAGATAGATAGAGATAGGTAGGTAGGTAGATAGATAGATAGACATAGGTAGGTAGGTAGATTGATAGATACAGATAGGTAGGTAGGTAGATAGATAGATACAGATAGGTAGGTAGGTAGATAGATAGATAGAGATAGGTAGGTAGGTAGATTGATAGATACAGATTGGTAGGTAGGTAGATAGATAGATACAGATAGGTAGGTAGGTAGGTAGATAGATAGATACAGATATGTAGGTAGGTAGATAGATAGAGATAGGTAGGTAGGTAGGTAGATAGATAGAGATAGGTAGGTAGGTAGGTAGGTAGAGATAGTTAGGTAGGTAGGTAGATAGATAGATAGCGATAGGTAGGTAGGTAGATAGATAGATACACATAGATAGGTAGGTAGATAGATAGATAGAGATAGGTAGGTAGGCAGATAGATAGATAGACATAGGTAGGTAGGTAGATTGATAGATACAGATAGGATGGTAGGTAGATAGATAGATACAGATAGATAGGTAGGTAGATAGATAGATAGAGATAGGTAGGTAGGTAGATAGATAGATAGAGATAGGTAGGTAGGTAGATTGATAGATACATAGGTAGGAAGGTAGATACAGATAGATTGATAGATACAGATAGGTAGGTAGGTAGATAGATAGGTAGGTAGGTAGATAGATAAATACAGATAGGTAGGTAGGTAGGTAGGTAGATAGAGATAGGTAGGTAGGTAGATAGATAGATAGAGATAGGTAGGTAGGTAGATTGATAGATACAGATAGGTAGGTAGGTAGATAGATAGATAAAGATAGGTAGGTAGGTAGATAGATAAATACAGATAGGTAGGTTGGTAGATAGATAGATAGAGATAGGTAGGTAGGTAGATATATAGATAGAGATAGGTAGGTAGGTAGATTGATAGATACAGATAGGTAGGTAGGTAGATAGATAGATAGAGATAGGTAGGCAGGTAGATAGATAGATAGAGATAAGTAGGTAGGTAGATTGATAGATACAGATAGGTAGGTACGTAGATAGATAGATAGAGATAGGTAGGTAGGTAGATAGATAGATAGAGATAGGTAGGTAGGTAGATAGATAGATAGAGATAGGTAGGTAGGTATATAGATAGATCGATAGAGATAGGTAGGTAGGTAGATAGATAGATAGAGATAGGTAGGTAGGTAGATTGATAGATACAGATAGGTAGGTAGGTAGATAGGTAGATACAGATAGGTAGGTAGGTAGATAGATAGAGATAGATAGGTAGGTAGATTGATAGAGACAGATAGGTAGGTAGGTAGATAGATAGATACAGATAGGTAGGTAAATAGATAGATACAGATAGGTAGGTAGGTAAATAGATAGATAGAGATAGGTAGGTAGGTAGGTAGATAGATAGAGATAGGTAGGTAGGTAGGTAGGTAGGTAGATAGAGATAGGTAGGTAGGTAGATTGATAGAGACAGATAGGTAGGTAGGTAGATAAATAGATAGATAGATAGAGATAGGTAGGTAGGTAGGTAGGTAGAGATAGTTAGGTAGGTAGGTAGATAGAAAGAGATAGTTAGGTAGGTAGGTAGATAGATACAGATAGGTAGGTAGGTAGATAGATAGATAGAGATAGGTAGGTAGGTAGATTGATAGATACAGATAGGTAGGTAGGTAGATAGAAAGATACAGATAGGTAGGTAGGTAGGTAGATAGATAGATACAGATATGTAGGTAGGTAGATAGATAGATAGAGATAGGTAGGTAGGTAGATAGATAGAGATAGGTAGGTAGGTAGGAAGGTAGAGATAGTTAGGTAGGTAGGTAGATAGAAAGAGATAGTTAGGTAGGTAGGTAGATAGATACAGATAGGTAGGTAGGTAGATAGATAGATAGAGATAGGTAGGTAGGTAGATTGATAGATACAGATAGGTAGGTAGGTAGATTGATAGATACAGATAGGTAGGTAGGTAGATAGATAGATAGAGATAGGTAGGTAGGTAGATAGATAGATAGAGATAGGTAGGTAGGTAGATTGATAGATACAGATAGGTAGGTAGGTAGATAGATAGATACACATAGATAGGTAGGTAGATAGATAGATAGAGATAGGTAGGTAGATAGATAGATAGACATAGGTAGGTAGGTAGATTGATAGATACAGATAGGTAGGTAGGTAGATAGATAGATACAGATAGGTAGGTAGGTAGATAGATAGATAGAGATAGGTAGGTAGGTAGATTGATAGATACAGATAGGTCGGTAGGTAGATAGATAGATACAGATAGGTAGGTAAGTAGATAGATAGATACAGATAGGTAGGTAGGTAGATAGATAGAGATAGGTAGGTAGGTAGGTAGATAGATAGAGATAGGTAGGTAGGTAGGTAGGTAGAGATAGTTAGGTAGGTAGGTAGATAGAAAGAGATAGTTAGGTAGGTAGGTAGATAGATACAGATAGGTAGGTAGGTAGATAGATAGATAGAGATAGGTAGGTAGGTAGATTGATAGATACAGATAGGTAGGTAGGTAGGTAGATACATAGAGATAGGTAGGTAGGTAGATAGATAGATAGAGATAGGTAGGTAGGTAGATTGATAGATACAGATAGGTAGGTAGGTAGTTAGATAGATACAGATAGATAGGTAGGTAGATAGATAGATAGAGATAGGTAGGTAGGTAGATAGATAGATAGACATAGGTAGGTAGGTAGATTGATAGATACTGATAGGTAGGTAGGTAGATAGATAGATACAGATAGGTAGGTAGATAGATAGATAGATAGAGATTGGTAGGTAGGTAGATAGATAAATACAGATAGGTAGGTACGTAGATAGATGGAGATAGGTAGGTAGATTGATAGAGACAGATAGGTAGGTAGGTAGATATATAGATAGAGATAGGTAGGTAGGTAGATTGATAGATACAGATAGGTAGGTAGGTAGATAGATAGATAGAGATAGGTAGGTAGGTAGATTGATAGATAGAGATAGGTAGGCAGGTAGATAGATAGATAGAGATAAGTAGGTAGGTAGATTGATAGATACAGATAGGTAGGTAGGTAGATAGATAGATAGAGATAGGTAGGTAGGTAGATAGATATATACAGATATGTAGGTAAGTAGATAGATAGATAGAGATAGGTAGGTAGGTAGGTAGATAGATACAGATAGGTAGGTAGGTAGATAGATAGATAGAAATAGGTAGGTAGGTAGATTGATAGATACAGGTAGGTAGGTAGGTAGGTAGATAGATAGATACAGATAGGTAGGTAGGTAGGTAGATAGATAGATACAGATATGTAGGTAGGTAGATAGATAGATAGAGATAGGTAGGTAGGTAGATAGATAGAGATAGGTAGATAGGTAGGTAGGTAGAGATAGTTAGGTAGGTAGATAGAAAGAGATAGTTAGGTAGGTAGGTAGATAGATACAGATAGGTAGGTAGATAGATAGATAGAGATAGGTAGGTAGGTAGATTGATAGATACAGATAGGTAGGTAGGTAGGTAGATACATAGAGATAGGTAGGTAGGTAGATAGATAGATAGAGATAGGTAGGTAGGTAGATAGATAGATAGAGATAGGTAGGTAGGTAGATTGATAGATACAGATAGGTAGGTAGGTAGATAGATAGATACAGATAGATAGGTAGGTAGATAGATAGATAGAGATAGGTAGGTAGGTAGATAGATAGATAGACATAGGTAGGTAGGTAGATTGATAGATACAGATAGGTAGGTAGGTAGATAGATAGATACAGATAGGTAGGTAGGTAGATAGAGAGATAGAGATAGGTAGGTAGGTAGATTGATAGATACAGATAGGTAGGTAGGTAGATAGATAGATATAGATAGGTAGGTAGGTAGGTAGATAGATAGATACAGATATGTAGGTAGGTAGATAGATAGATAGAGATAGGTAGGTAGGTAGGTAGATAGACATAGGTAGGTAGGTAGATTGATAGATACAGATAGGTAGGTAGGTAGATAGATAGATACAGATAGGTAGGTAGGTAGATAGATAGATAGAGATAGGTAGGTAGGTAGATTGATAGATACAGATAGGTAGGTAGGTAGATAGATAGATACAGATAGGTAGGTAAGTAGATAGATAGATACAGATAGGTTGGTAGGTAGATAGATAGATAGAGATAGGTAGGTAGGTAGGTAGATAGATAGAGATAGGTAGGTAGGTAGGTAGGTAGAGATAGTTAGGTAGGTAGGTAGATAGAAAGAGATAGTTAGGTAGGTAGGTAGATAGATACAGATAGGTAGGTAGGTAGATAGATAGATAGAGATAGGTAGGTAGGTAGATTGATAGATACAGATAGGTAGGTAGGTAGGTAGATACATAGAGATAGGTAGGTAGGTAGATAGATAGATAAAGATAGGTAGGTAGGTAGATTGATAGATACAGATAGGTAGGTAGGTAGTTAGATAGATACAGATAGATAGGTAGGTAGATAGATAGATAGAGATAGGTAGGTAGGTAGATAGATAGATAGACATAGGTAGGTAGGTAGATTGATAGATACTGATAGGTAGGTAGGTAGATAGATAGATACAGATAGGTAGGTAGATAGATAGATAGATAGAGATTGGTAGGTAGGTAGATAGATAAATACAGATAGGTAGGTACGTAGATAGATGGAGATAGGTAGGTAGATTGATAGAGACAGATAGGTAGGTAGGTAGATATATAGATAGAGATAGGTAGGTAGGTAGATTGATAGATACAGATAGGTAGGTAGGTAGATAGATAGATAGAGATAGGTAGGTAGGTAGATTGATAGATAGAGATAGGTAGGCAGGTAGATAGATAGATAGAGATAAGTAGGTAGGTAGATTGATAGATACAGATAGGTAGGTAGGTAGATAGATAGATAGAGATAGGTAGGTAGGTAGATAGATAGATACAGATATGTAGGTAAGTAGATAGATAGATAGAGATAGGTAGGTAGGTAGGTAGATAGATACAGATAGGTAGGTAGGTAGATAGATAGATAGAGATAGGTAGGTAGGTAGATTGATAGATACAGGTAGGTAGGTAGGTAGGTAGATAGATAGATACAGATAGGTAGGTAGGTAGGTAGATAGATAGATACAGATATGTAGGTAGGTAGATAGATAGATAGAGATAGGTAGGTAGGTAGATAGATAGAGATAGGTAGATTGGTAGGTAGGTAGAGATAGTTAGGTAGGTAGATAGAAAGAGATAGTTAGGTAGGTAGGTAGATAGATACAGATAGGTAGGTAGGTAGATAGATAGATAGAGATAGGTAGGTAGGTAGATTGATAGATACAGATAGGTAGGTAGGTAGGTAGATACATAGAGATAGGTAGGTAGGTAGATAGATAGATAGAGATAGGTAGGTAGGTAGATAGATAGATACAGATAGATAGGTAGGTAGGTAGATAGATAGATACAGATATGTAGGTAGGTAGATAGATAGATAGAGATAGGTAGGTAGGTAGGTAGATAGATAGAGATAGGTAGGTAGGTAGGTAGATAGATAGAGATAGGTAGGTAGGTAGGTAGGTAG